>MU186216.1:0-64640 GCA_016904865.1 Pissodes strobi | reverse complement strand
TCACAGTTCACACAATTTATTTTGTAAACACCAGATTTAGATTGTTTGTCAATTTTGTCTTTATTGTTTCTTGTTTTCTATTGTTTATTAGTCTTCTCCCTAGATTATTAGGGAGAAAACTAATAAACAATAAAGACAATATTGACAAACAATCTAAATCTGGTGTTTACAAAATAAATTTTGTGAACTGTGAAGCTGTATACGTAGGACAAGCTGGTCGAAACTTAAATATTAGGATTAAAGAACACAAAAAACCGATTTTACATAATATTAAAAACTCTGGCTTAGCAAAACATTGTATAGAAAATAACCATTTTATAGATACGAATAATGTCAAACTTTTACACACCGAAACCAAAAGCAAAAGGCTGAACCTTTTGGAGTACCTACAAATCCAAAAGTCACAAAAAAACAGACGTTTTAAATACGAACGACCAACTAACCTGCTCTTTAAATACCTGCATAATTGATAGTGCAATAAAAACAAAATACCGTCAGGCGGTTTAGTAGAGTATAACAAATTAGATTTCAGTGTTCAACTACTCTTGATAAAGGCCTCATCAAGCAAAACATATGTAGAGAAAAATATCTCATTAAATTATTTGAAACATCTAAAAGCAGTGTATTATTATTTACAGTTTTCATTGGTTACACTCCTCTATAAGCGTGTTTTCAAAGGATCTAATAGATGGATATAGTCACATTTACACCTCTTGCCATTTTTCAATTTTACTCTTAACTTCTTTTTCCAATAAGGTTTTTCAGAGTAGTGTGTTTCTGATGTTTATATTTTCAAAAGATAATCGTACGTTTGAAAATAAGTGCCAATAGTGCCATATATGTTCTCTAAAGTAATGATATCTATTTAGAGATAATACATTTTGCATAAGTTGTAACCTTTAAGGATTTAAATACCAAAAGATCTGTTCAAAATCGCCACCAATGGAATCAACACTATCCTCTCATTATAAAATTAACAATAATATTGAATTTCTTAGTGACAAGAACTTCTAGATTGCTTTGTTACTCAAGTAATTTCAACACCACCTCCACACCTCCTCGCCTCTGAAATTTAAAAATAATCATTATTAATTTAAAGATATACAGGGTGTTCCTTGATGGCATGCTAATAATTAAGGGGGTGATTCTTTGACCCACTTCAAGAAAAAAACTTTATATGAGCATATGTCCTAAATATCTTAACTTTTGAGATACAGGGTGGTAAATCTTTCAAATAAAAATCCATTTTATATAATAACTTTGATACCATTGCAGATATCTTCATGAAATTTGATACACATCTTCTGTGCATCAAGATGCATTTTCTGATGTACAAACAAATTTATTATTTCTACCAGTGGCGTCCGTACGGATTTTGCATTGAATATTTTTGGAGAAAAAAATGGTACGCCTGAGTGTCAGCGCATTGAGTCGTTTCACGCGCGCCCATAAGGATTGTAGAATGTAGAATTTTCTTTGGTTACACCTAATAGTACATTGCAAGTACATTACATCACCATAATAAACACTTTTTTTTAAATTCATGGTTACTATTCAGAGTTCTCTAACTAAAATCGTAAACAATTCACTACTTTGGAAAAAATCGTAAGCATTGTAAAATATCACAAATTTGTGAATTTTTTTTGTACAATTTGTAACTACCGTATTTGTCCCCGATATTATATAGGCACGGGATACTTTGAAAAATAAGCTTTAAAGGTTTCACTCTAAGAAAAAGGCTTCTTTAATTGTGGCAAAATTAAAGAAGTTATATATTTTGACAATTCACTCGAAAGAAGATCGATTTAGATTAATAACGAGTTTTTAACTCATAAATACATTTTTATATTTGATATCTAAAGAGCTAAAGCAATTTATTAACCGTGCATTATTTTGTATTTAATTCGCCTACGATTTCAGGTATTCGACGATATTGCAGTTGAAATTACGATGGCCATCCTTCAATATTTCAATCAGAAACCATCTGAAGAGCAGTTGTTCAGGTGTATGAAAGCCTTGGCTCGTTTCACTGAAATTTCTAGGCAAGAAGTTCCACAACTTGTTCAGATGATTGGACCTGATCCAAAAACATTCAAGGGAACAAGCGATAGGATAGATGCTCTCATTGAACAGATTAGTGCGCGTATTCGTTAAGAACTGTTGTAACGGTTTCTTGGACAATCTATATTTATATCTCGAAATCCAGGTCCTATTGAGTCAATTCAATGGAGTATTTTGAATTGGATCGAGTTGTGATGCATTGATGACGTATGACTGATCATAGAAGTAATCTGTTTGTATGTTATGAACATTAGTTTAGAGTAAAAATTATTGTTTTACATTCTGAATTGTCTTTTAAATTATACACATTAATGTATATATGTATTATTAATGTATGTATATATTTACATACTTTAAAGAGATTTTGAAAGTGCTTTTTTATACAGTTATTTTTCGACCATTTAATGTGATTTTTATAATGGCCTCTTTTTAACATTTAATATAATGTAAGTATTCATACGGATGTAGTGAAAATTAACAAATTGCATTTTCTCTATGTAAAACTTAAAATTTCAAAATGGCAATGATTTTGTACACTATTTTCTACATGTAATTTTTACCTTGTTGATATTTATATATTGTGTTGGTGATTAAAAGTTTTAAAGATATTTTGAAGTTATCTTATACGATATAATTAAATTTATGGTCTTGTCTCACCCACTAAATTTATGGTAGGTATATATTATAGATATAGAAACAAATATTGTTGAAAACATAATAATGTTCATCAGTTCAATAAAATATAGCAATAAATAATACTCCTGAAAGTAGATATCTTTATAAATATAGCATAGGTATCAACACGAACGCATTAAAGCGCAGACCGATCCACTCAAATATTATAGCAAAGAAGAGAAGTTCAGCAGCTAATAGCAAAATGTTTTTTTTAGGTTTTCTTTTTTAATACTTCAAATTGAAATTAATTTTGATTGATAATTGGTACATCTTTGTCAATTTTGGAAGCAATACCTATGTTCATATTTAAGGAAAGACACTGACAATGTGGTATTTTTAATAATGAAAATAAAAAAGAGAAAAATATAGAATATCAAACCAAGAATCAAGACACGTGTTCATCTTACCTCTAATTAAAAACCCTAGACATCTCCAAATAGTTTTTTTCTTCAAACGTCAGTAAATCCGTCATTACTCGACTGTGTAGGCGGCCGTGAAGTTTCGTTTTTCCTCCGCCGGAGCCTTACTTTTCACTTTTCCGCCGGCGGAGGTAAAAATGTTGTCATAGCAACATAGATACAATACAAACAAACAACAAAATAAGCGTCAACAACTCAACATTTATTAAACTACAATTTGTATTTATCATTAAATTTGTGACTGCATTTCTAAAAATCACTAATTTAGGAACAAATTGGTTATTATTTAATCGAACTTACTCAATAACTGCTTATCAATATGGAATTAAAACGCAATCGGAGACGCAATCTTAAAAAAATAATTATTGTTGAGAGTGTCCACTGACAGCTTTGTTACATTACTATAGCAACAACCTGTGCCTATTCACCGACACCGGTCTAAGCCGCTTTGCATTAATTTGTCGACATTTGAAGAAAAAACAGCATATTTTATTTGGAGGAAAAGTTACTTTTCATGGCTTGCGTATTTGTAACATTCGATGTCTTAAAGACGACGCAATGCGTAAACAGGACATCTGTAAGATGTCTTGAATATCTGAACGTGGCGTCTTTAAGGCGTCTCTAGGATATCTTTGTGCTGTTAGGGAAATGACTGAAATAAGTTGATACTAACTGAAACTAACCGAAAGTTGGTTGGACGACTTACCCAAACTAACCAAATCTATTAAAATTGATTATAATGTATCGGAACTGATGTAAATGATTAAAATAAGTTGATACTAAGTGAAACTAGCCGAAAGTTGAATCGACAAATGACCTAAACTAACCAAATCTATTAAAATTGATTATAATGTATCGGAACCGCTTCAAGTAACTGAAATAAGTTGAAAATAAGTGGAACTAACTGAAAGTTGATTGAACTACTAACCCAAACTAACCAAATCTATCAAAATTGTATATAACGTAGCGGATGACTAAAATAAGTTGAGACTAAGTGAAACTAACCGAAAGTTGTTTGGACGACTAACCTAAACTAACCAAATCTTTTAAAATTTATTATAATGTATCGAAACCGCTTTAAATGACTAAGATAAGTTAAAACTAAGTGAAACTAACCGAAACATGATTCGACGATTAACCAAAACTAACCAAATATATTAAAATTGATTATAACGTATCGTAACCGGTTCAAATGACTAAAATCAGTTGATACTAACTGAAACTAACCGAAAGTTGATTGTACGACTAACTTAAACTAACCAAATCTATTAAAATTGATTATAACTTATCGGAACTCGACTGATTAAAATAAGTTGAGACTAAGTGAAACTATCGAAAGTTGGATCGACGACTAACCCAAACTAACCAAATCTATTAAAATTGATTATAACGTATCGGAACCGCTTTAAATGACTAAAATTAGTTTAGAATAAATGAAACTAACTGAAAGTTGAATCGACGACTAAATTTGCATAATCATAAATATTGACACATTATCTTCATGTTTTAGTGACATAATCATATTCTGTCTTTCACGCGACCTGGTATAAATAACAAGGAAAAGTGTAAATTTTGTCGTACTTTAAAAATCGAAAGTCGATAGAGCAATGACAACTGTATAAAAAGTATCATATACATTTTTCGGTATTGTTTATATTTAGTTTTGATGTATTTATGACAAGTAAGGTTAGTATAAATTGAATAATTTTACTTAAAATTAGACTATTGACGCTAAAATGAACTAGATTAATTTTGTAGACTGCATCGCTGTATTATATTATTATTATACTTTATGCTTATTTTGTAACTTAATAACCGCAAATTTAGCAAACTTATTTCAAGAAAAACGTTAAAAGATCAAACCTTTTTGTTACCTTATAATCCTTTATTATTTTTTTAAGCTTAACTATAAACAATACTACACTTATCCTTTTTACTTATACCAGGTCGCGTGAAATACAGAATATGGTTATGTCACTAAAACGTGAAGACAATGTGTCAATATTTATGTTTATGCAAATTTAGTCGTCGATTCAACTTTCGGTTAGTTTCACTTAATCTCATTTTATTTCAGTCATTTAAACCGGTTCCGATAAGTTATAATCAATTCTAATAGATTTAGTTAGTTTGGGCTAGTCGTCCAATCAAATTTCGGATAGTTTCAGTTAGTATCAAACTGACATCAGTCAGTTAAACCGGTTGCGATACGTTATAATCAATTTTAATAAATTTGGTGAGTCTTGGTTAATCGTCGAATCAAGGTTCGGTTAAATTCACTTAGTTTTAACTTATCTTAGTCATTTGAACCGGTTCCGATATGTTATAATCAGTTTTAATAGATTTGGTTAGTTAGCCCAAACTAACCAAATCAATCAATTTTCGGTTAGTTTCACTTATTCTCAACTTATTTTAGTCATTTAAAGCGGTTCAGATACATTATAATAAATTGTAATAGATTTGGTTAATTTAGGTCAGTCGTCCAATCAACTCTCGGTTAGTTTCACTTCACAAACTTATTTTAATTATTTAAACTGGTTCCGATAAGTTATAATCAATTTTAATAGATTTTGTTAGTTTGGCTTAATAGTCCAATCAACTTTCGGTTAGCTTCACTTTGTTTCAACTTATTTGAGTCATTTGAACTGGTTTCGATACGTTATAAACCATTTTAATATTTGGTTAGTTTGGTTTAGTCGCTGTTTAAACTTTCGTTTAGTTTCTCTTATTCTTAACTTATTTTAGTCATTTAAAGCGGTTCCGATACGTTATAATCAATTTTAATAGATTTAGTTGGTTTGGATTAGTCGTCGATTCATCTTTCGGTTAGTTTCACTTAATCTCATTTTATTTTAATCATTTGAATCGGTTCCGGTACCTTATAATCAATTTTAATAGATTTAGTTAGTTTGGGTTAGTCGTCGATTCAACTTTCGGTTAGTTTCACTTACTCTCAACTTATTTTAATCATTTGAACCGGTTCCAATACGCTATAATCAATTTGAATAGATTTGGTTAGGGTTAGTCGTCCAATCACCTCTTTATTAGTTTCACTTAGTCTCTAATTGTTTTAGTCATTTGAACCGGTTCCGATACGTTATAATCAATTTTAGTAGATTTGGTTAGTTTGGGTTAGTCGTACAATCAACTTTCGGTTATTTTAAGTTAGTATCAACTGATTTTAGTCTTTTGAACCGGTTTCGATAGGATATAATCAATTTTAATAGATTTGGTTATTTTGGGTTAGTCCAATCACCTTTTTATTAGTTTCACTTAGTCTCAACTTGTTTTAGTCATTTGAACCAGTTCCGATACGTTATAATCAACTAAGTTTTAATCATCTCCTGATGATGCTAACATGGTTAGCGAAACGCGCGTCGAGTGCAAATATTCTGTTTCGGTATTGTGGATAAAACTCCGTTTTAGTTAATAGATTTGGTTAGTTTGGGTTAGTCGTCCAATCAACTTTCGGTTATTTTAAGTTAGTATCAACTGATTTTAGTCTTTTGAACCAGTTTCGATAGGATATAATCAATTTTAATAGATTTGGTAATTTTGGGTTAGTCGTCCAATCACCTTTTTATTAGTTTCACTTAGTCTCAACTTGTTTTAGTCATTATTTGAACCAGTTCCGATACGTTATAATCAATTTTAGTAGATTTGGTTAGTTTGGGTTAGTCGTGCAATCAACTTTCGGTTATTTTCAGTTAGTATCAACTGATTTTAGTCATTTGAACCGGTCCCGATACAATATAATCAATTTTAATAGATTTGTTTAGTTTGGGCTAGTCGTCGATTCAACTTTCGGTTAGTTTCACCGTTGTTTGAATAAAGGAGATAGTTAGTCAACCTTATGGACTAAAAACCTTAACACTTTTTGTTAGTTTTGGACCAAACCGATAGAGGGCTTCAGAGCACGTTGGACCACAAGCAGTTCATTGGTCGTAAAGATAAACTCCTCCCCGCGAGCAACACGTGTAGCCTTTCCAAGACACAGTTTACTTTACATTTCATTTAACTGAATCGCCGGTATATTTGGCATCTACTGCGAACAGATGTCGCGACGGTATGATATACTTTTTGCGATTATATAGAGATGGGCAATTATCGAATACAGGTTCAGTAAACTAGGTATATTTATTTAGAAATATTAAGCTTTTATTATCATATCAAAACATACATATATTATAGCAATAGCAAATCGAAAAGTACGTTATATAGGCATGTATTATTGCATTGTTAGGAATATATTTCTAAAAAAAGTACATGGGATATGACAATAATTTTATAAGTAAAAATCAGCAAAATGGAAGAAATTCAATTTATTCAATGAAATACCCAAACACGTCAATCGTTTTTGATAGTGGCGACTATTTTCAGCACGTTTGTTGCCATAGTGGTAAATGTTTCACGTTACTTCTGACTTTCTGACGGTGACGTAACCGATATGTTTTTTTTAATCGTAAGATGTTCGAAATTAACGAGAAAATCTAATTCAGGAAACGTCTTTATTTTAATATATACAATAAAAACAACATCACATTTAATGTAATAGTTGCTAGAACAACTTTATTTTTTATTTTAGGTTAGGGTGTTGCCAGGACCTGTATTTAGAAGTATTAAATATATGGCCAGGACCTTTAGGGTACAGCTTTCGAGCCACTGTTATATACCTCGTTGTTAAATAACGATTAAATATAATGTTGTTTTACTGCAAATAATAAAATGTATAATGAAAGATGTTTTTCGAGTAGGTAACATTTTTTCCTTGTTATATAACTTTGAAGAAATTCATAAACCAGATAGAAAGCTGCGCCCTTAAAATGCCGTTTCTAATGATATAAAATACCACTTGCCATAGCTTCACATTAAAAATTATTATTTTGTCTGGCGTCACCAACAAATCGCATGAAGCACTATTTCAACAAATATTTATACTTCTGTTTATTTAGGGGCATTATTGAAACACTTTTATTGTATAGCTGTAGATATTGTATAGGAAATGTATTAAGTATAAAAATATCCTTCTCCTGATTTCAAAGATATATAATGTGTCAAAATTTAATTCAACAGTTTTTTATATTGGAGTTTAAAATTTTAATACCTAAACTGAATTGATGATAATCGAATTGGCGCATACTTCAATCTGACAAATCGATTATTATTAATTCAATTTATGAAAATGTTAAACTCAAATATTTCAAAATGTTAATAAGTGTATTATATATTTTTAAAATCAGGGGAAAATATCTTTCGTCCTGGCAGGAAATATATAGGGTGTTCCATCCAAGTTTAAATGGTAATATCTACGGGAAAATATGTAATTTTTGTATTAAAATTTTTTTGTTCTATTACTTATATTAACCCCTGTAGGTCGGAGCGCAAATATGTCTGTATATTCATCCCATCATAGATTAGAAACCAAATATCCATAAACAATTATAATAAACCATAGAAACCCCACTTCGTTGCCAGATTTACAATGCATTTTTCACTGTCACGTGCTAACTTAAATCATTGTCTTGATAAGAAATAGTCGTCCAACGGGGCCTGTGGAGAGGTGCTGCCCCCAGTGGCTGGCACCATAAACAGTATTATTGAATGAAAACACATGCGATGTTTACCCTAAATACGAAAAGGAAGGGGTAGAAAGGAGAATACAAAATTATATTCCCGGAGCCGTAGATTTGCAAGAAATGAACTTCAGCCAAGGCTAAGTGGCAAGAACCGGTTTTATCAGTTTAATTTTTATATAGAATGAAATTTCCAATGCGTGCTTCCCCAATCTTGACTTTTCAATTGAATTTGTTTTATTGTTTGGTAAAATGGTGTTTAGCAGTTATTACACATTGATTCTTGTGATCAATTTCTTTACTAGTTTCTATTATTCATACAATTGAATTAATGCAGTAATAGAAGAAAATAGATTTGCATATGCCAGTAAAAAATGGGAATATAATAAACAATAATAAAATCCTATTTGCTAAATGTAAAACGTTTTGAATTGATATAAGTAAAATTTTACAATATAAACTGAATATTTTTAACGCATTCAAAATTAGGAACATTAAAAATATATTATTAAAAAAGATTATATTTATAAAAATTGATTATTCGCTTCCTATTAGTCAAAAAGTACCGTATTACAATTTTTAAACTTACAATGTTTATAGAGAAATAAAGATAAAAATTTAGTTTAGTTCCAATAGTAGGTAGGTATAGTTATTTTATGTATTTTTTCTTTTTATAGAAAGAAGACAATTAAACATTTTCTGCAATTTTATGCTTTAATGCACCAGGAACATGTATATATCAAATTATTGATTAAAAAGTCCCGTTATTTGGAGATTAATAAAAAAATTAACTATTTTTATTTTATTAAATTTCATTATTTTTGCAAAAGAGGGGAGATAAGAAATAAGGTGTTTAAAAACTGAAATCAAAACTCGTACCACTTTAGATACGTCTTTATTTAATATGAGTTAGGTATAATACTAATTTATATATCAGTACAGCTTTGTTTGATTTACCACACCTTATGAAATCTGTAAGAAACAATTTATTAAAATGATATTTTTCATGTAGGACAATAAAACGGTATCATTGGAAGCCGTTAAAAAACTTGTCGAATAGACAGGCAGAGTAGTACTGGAAAGGCTCTGCCAAAAATTTCTGACAAATACTTGCGACCAAACACTTTCCAGAAGATGAATGTGAGATTAGCAGTACAAATTCTTAGCCACAGTGTTGCTGCAGGTTTAAAAACGGCGGTTCGAAGTAAAGAATTACATCCTGCAGCTTTAGAAACTGCTGAATTTATCGAATAGGTTGATAGGCTTTTTGATTCCCTAAACAGACAAAAGCTTTATGCTCCAAAGGCCTGTAATTCAGCAATCAGCATTGCAAACACCTACGCACAAAATGCCATCCAACAAGGATTTAAACTTTTCATCGTGCTTGTGAAGCAGGACCAAAAATCCAGTAGGTTAAGTAGTCTCCCTTGTTTTACTGGAATGTTGCAGACCATCAATGCCGTTAATTCCATGTTTAGGGACAGTTTAATAGACGGTTACAAATTTGTGCTTACAAGAAGGCTGAATCAAGATCCCTTAGAAAATTAGTTTTCATTGTACCGTCAAAGTGGTGGCTACAACAGAAACCCAACAGCAAGCAGCTTTTAAAATAAGTGTTACGATCCAGCTATAAAAAACCTCCTCATTCAAACTGCGAAGAAGATGAGGATAACATTTTAGAATATCAAGACACTGATGAAAATAGCGAAGAATCTTCAGCTTCATCATTTTCTTCCTCAATGTCCTCGACTTAGCTCGTAATTGGTGACAACAAAGATTCCAGTTTAGAAAAGAGTTCAATAGTCTGCTTTGGAGGATATTTACAAATACAAATGTGATTTATGTAAAGAATTTTTGCAAGGTGATCTTAGTGTTGATTTAGATGAAAATAAGAGTCTACTATTCTTTCATATTCATATTCAAAAAAGTTATAATATAGAGAAATCCTCGTTTAGTCGCCTGAAGGTACCATCACCCATATTAAAAACGTTCACAGGGATTAGTATGCAATGTTTTTCCAAGTACTTAAAAACTGTTGGAAAAAAGGGGTTTTGGAAAAAATATAGAACATATAATTTTAAAAAAATGCTATTCAGTTTACCGGATTGGTTTGTGCAAGATGAATGTGTAGATCACAGAGAGTTTATTTTAAAATTACTAATCAGAACCTTATCTTTTAAAGAATGCAAATATTTTTCATCAAAAATTAAAAGGGATGAAAAAGACAAAACTTCAAAGACAGCCACCAAATTGACAATTTAAAACGTAATAATTACACTCTTAATTAATTCACACTTATAATAACAATCCATGAAAATAATTAACTTAATGTGATCATCCAATCTGCTGAGGCTAACTCTCGGTTTCACAGGAAGTACAAATTTTGTAATGTTTTAGCTACTACTGCGAACCCTAATCTGAGCCCACACTGTATGATAGATATTACCACTTTACAAAATCAATATATATGAATAATTTAGTAAAAAACTGATACCATTTCAAAAATATGGATATAGTTTGTCGCATTTTTGAGTCACCCGGTCTAATTCAAAATGTTCATGCCTATTTTAAGCTTAGATTGGGATTTTCGTAAATATTTCATATATGGATATGTAATTATCCACCCTCCCTATATTGTTGGAACCTGCAGAGATACGGGTGAAAAACCGGTTTTCCCCCAAAATCTCTACTTAAATTAGAGCCACGGTCCATCCGTATGGTCTAAGGTAGCCCCCATGGGGCGCACCTACCATAAACTCCCCCAAAATCCCCCTTAAATTAGAGCCCCGGTCCCCCCGAATGGCCTAGGGTGGCACCATGAGGCGCATATACCAAAAAAAAAATTCGACCCCCGTACCTCTTCCCGTTCCCCCGAAATTAATTGTTTATTTTTCCTTCTCGCCCCTCTCCTGGCCAAAGGCGATGGAAGGGGTCCCGTTTTCGTCCAGGATCTTCTTTTTACCCTGGCTATATCCCCTGAATATTTCGACCCTCTACCTATACTCTATCTATTTTAGGATGTTTATACGGTGCCTTATATCAATAACTAAATAACTTAAATAACTAACAACATGAAATCGATGTATAAATAACGCATTTTTGGATTTATATATTGCTGTCAATCAGGAAGTTGACATAGAGTTTTATTTTTTATTATCAAGAATTACCCTAGGTTGAATAGTTTAGATTCTAGTTATTCAAAAACGTGAAAATTGTCAATTTAAAATATTAAATATTTTAAAAATGTATCCATTGTATGTCAAACAGTGGCGGCTCGTCATAAGGGGCCAAAGGGGCATGGCACTACCTCGCGACTCTTTATATTTCGAGTTTAACTGCCAAAGATATTTTTTTTTTATATTTAAAATTTATCTAATAAATAAATAATATTCATCGTATCTACAATGAACAATAATAATCTATAGACTCTGATAATATTAGTCATCGAAAAATGTAATGATTCCCCGCTAATTGGGCGATTCGAGCCAAACGCGCAGCGGCCTCGTCTTCAACAGCAAATTGTTATGGAAAGGTCAAATGAGGTGACGACGATGCACGCTGAGCAGGCTAGGGGACTTTAGCCGTAAATCGGCATAAAGAATTCCCCTTTCTTTCTGGTAAATCGGGGCCACCTGATTCAATGGCTCGGGCAGCGTTTCGATAAGTAAAAAAGGTCGGTCTGACTCTTTAACGTTTAAAATGAATCAAATACCTAAGCAATCTTTTAGTGAAACCTTTTTAACATCTTCATGCTTTAGGTAAGTATGATGTCTGCAGAAAAAAATCATTTTGTAAATGCCTTTGAAAATTTTATTAAAAAAGTAATTGAATAATTTGCAACCAAAAAAAAATATATCGGAAACTGTATAACTAAAATTATTAGTATTAAAAATAGACCAATTTTGTGCGCGTGTGTAAATGCAGTCAATAGCAATTTTTGTAAATTAATCTATGGTAGGATTTTTTATGGAAACTGCAAGTACTTTCAGCATTAATTTCTGGGGTATGTTAGGTGTTTTTTTTTTTAACAGAACCTTTTGATAAGTTTTAAATACTTTCTTGGCAAAATTTGGTATAGCCTGGGTTAGTGTTAGTTTTGTGGCAAAACTTGGGTTAGAAACCCAAAAAATAGTAGATATATAATAGAAAAGTATGCGCCTTCCATTTTTTTAAATTACAATTACAATGAGCCATCAAAAAATGGTTGCCCGAGGTGCGGTTTTTAACGCCTTTTGGGCAAAAATTTGGGCGTTTCAATAATTCTTGGTAAAATCCGCTTCCTTCGTTCGTGGAAGGTGTGTTTTTTTAACGATTTTTGAGTACAAATTAGGTGTGACACCCCCAACATTTTGCGGGTTAGCCTCCGGCTGCGCCTGCGGCGAGCTGTTTCTTATAAGAAACAGAATTATATTTTGGCACCAACTTGCCTAAAAGTCACGAGTTGCCACCTGTCAAAAGTATTGAGAAGTGTTCGTAAAGCTAAGAGATAAAATAATATATAGAGGCAGCTAATTTAACTTTCTCGTAACAATCTGACTGTAGTGACTGTAAATACATTTTATAAACCTGGTCTTGTACAAATAATTTGAAGCTCAATCAAATGCCCTTTAAAAATTGAAGACATTCCGACTACTTTCGAAGATATTAGAAAACCAAATATTACCAAGACTTCTTTATTTTTTCCTGCCATTATTAATCAGATTTGGCTATTTCGGACCACCATCATCAACGTACAGTGTGTGCGTGGATTTGCTTGCCAAATGGGAAACTTTTATTTCTCATTTTAGCAAAAAATTTTATTCTTTATAAACAGTTTTGCTTGCGAAAAAAATTATATTCACGTGTAGACATATTTAATTTTTTGTACGGGGCGCTCAAAATGTGATGGAATAAGAGTTTTCATCAAAAATACATGCGTCATAATTTGCATTTTTCAAAAATAAAAATATGTAATTGATATTTGGGATATTGACTGCCAAGTTGAATCTAGACAAGTTTTTAAGAAAGCATTCTACTCAAAAATAAAAAATAAAGGTAGATTACTCTTAATCAAAATTCATGTTTTTGAAGTTATTGAGCGCCCAATATAAAAAATTGAATATGTCTATACGTGAATCTCAATGAAAAATAAAAGTTTCCCATTTGGCAAGCCAATCCACGCACACACTGTATCTCACACTCAATAGTATTTAGATTTTTATAACCACCAACAAAAAAAAACAGTGTTTTTACGATTTTACGAATATTTTTTCTAAATATATCAATTGACTTATTAGAAAATTATGAAATTTGGTCCGAGAGTCCATTATAATTCGTTGTTTTTGACAAATCTGTAATTTGAATAATCAGATTAGAGTAAAAACTGGAAATTCGTTTCCATAGTATTGTCGCAGAGAGCCGACTAACCTTTGAACCCTTAATCCGGCCCTGGGACAGTTGGGCTCCGGTTGCTTATACGTAAACTGCAAACGCGATAGGACCTCGCCATAGTGCGACTCTAATATAAATTGTTTGTGTGAATAGTTGTTGGAAAAGATGTAATATTGGGTTGTCGTACAGCATTTTGATTTTTTTTCCTGATTTTGAGTATGCCTTGGGTTAGTTTTGTTTAGTTCCTGTTCGTTGACCCCTGTAGCGAGCGGAGGACCAAGCATGAAATGTTCAAATATTTGAGGATGAAACGTAACGTATCTAACATTTATATTCTCCCGACCGCCCGATGGCCCAGTCCGGGCCTGCTCCTTTCGTCTTAAAATAGTCTTATTGTATTTTAATTTAATATTAAAATTGTTAGTCAAAGGCAATGTGGTGTCATTTTAACTATAGAAGATACCGAACAAGAATAGTTGAATATTAATTAACCAATTCTGGCTAATTTGCTGCGCATTCTGTATAATGCATCCACACTGCAGGTACCTCAGAAGTTAGAAATGTATCTGGTAAACCAATTCTGAGCATGAACATTTTTATATAGTTTCTTTGTCAAGATAATACATGCCAACAACCAAAATTCGTTTTTGCAATTTATCTATACTCGACGTGCCGAACAGATTCACCAATCGGGGAAACAATTCGTCTTATTTTATGATTGAATCGACCCAATATTTTATTTTTCATTTCGATTTTTCTTATCCATAATACAAAAAATAAAAATAGAGTGTGTTAATCAAAGTTCCTATATTTGGAATCAATGCAATCATAAAATAAGAAGAATTATTGTATCCGTGTTTTCCGTGTTTGGTGAATCTGTTCGGCACGTCGATTATAGTGTTCATTGTTGTGAGGTCAACCAATACTTAAAAAAATGTTTGCACGTTTTCGGAAGCAATGAAGTTTTCCAAGAGTTTAATAAACACCCTGTATGCAACACTTCCTATTTCATTTAGATCCCGCAATCAAAACAAATTTTTGCCTATGATATTTGGAAAAACCTCTTAAAAACTGCAGATGTCTATCTATTAATATAAAAATATTTCACTTCGAAATTTATCTAAAAATGTGTACCTAGTACCTATCCGTTTCGTCTGCCCAGCGCAACTTGTATGCAAAATAGTTATTTGGTACCTGTTTGTACTACGCATTAAGGCGGATTCTCATGCGTCCGATATCCGACGATACGATGATCCGACAGTGTTTCTATTGGTTACAATATTCATCTTCCTATTGGTTGGATTGACATGATTTTCGTATCCGAATTTAACAGGCAATTTGACATTCTACGTTTTCTTTTATAAACAAACCTGAATTAATAATTTTGAATGAGACACAGGAAGAATTCCCAGAACTTTCATATTTTCAACACAGTTAGAGGGACCCAAAGATAAGTTTTAACCGACAAATGTACCATGATCTTGTCCTTCGTACTAAACTGAAATTACCTTAATATAAGTGCAAATCCATTGTTTATATAATCCTTATACAATGGCAAATCTCTCGCCAGCAAAAATCGATTCATGCACACGATTGGTACGGGTTAAAATTAATTAATATATTAATAACATTAGTAGATTTTGAAATTCTCCCTACCAATACTCAAATAGTACAAACATCTGTCCTGATGGTTTACAGTCTCATTTCCTTTTATAAATTATGTTAAGCATTTTGCTGTGCTCGATTTTTATAAGTATTCGGAACCCAAAATCTTTTACTTAGATTGATTTGTTAATATGTAGTAGCAGACGCAGACGGGATACACATAATACATTATACAAATAAACAAAACAAATAAAAAGAGAGGTTAAGAAACACACGATATCGGACAAAAGTTAAAATAATTTTAACTCCATACGACATCGGATGATTTTAAAAATATTCGGATAGTAATTGGCGCCAAAACATTCTGACCAATAGGAGCTCCGTCGGATCATCGTATCGTCGGATATCGGACGCATGAAAATCCACCCTTATTCTCTCCATTCATAACAAACTGTTTTTCGTTTCATAATTTTATTTCTATAAATAATTCGATGGTTATCGACTTAACTACGAAGTCGATATGCGATCATTTCTAATACGACTGTTTGATGTGCCATCTATGGGCCTCGAAACATATCTGTTAGACGAATTCAATTTTTATTACAGAGAACCTTAAAATGTGTTCTAGTGCATCCAGTTTTCAGTTTTATCCGTTTTGTCGCTTATGACCGATATGTATCCTTCTTTGTTTAATGGTCTCTCTGTCATACTCATTGGTTAGCTAACTATACTCCTTTATTCAAACAACGGTTTCACTTAGTCTCAAATTATTTTAATCATTTGAACCGGTTCCCATACGTTATAATCAATTTTAATACATTTGGTTAGTTTGGGTTAGTCGATTCAACTTTTGGTTATTTTCACTTAGTCTCAAATTATTTTAATCATTTGAACCGGTTCCCATACGTTATAATCAATTTTAATAGATTTGGTTAGTTTGGGTGAATCGTCGAATCAACTTTGGGTTAGTTTCAGTTTCAGGGCCAAAATATATTTAATATTTACAAAGCTCCATTATATCGAAGAAATAGCAAGCAAAATCCTATTCTCTCTAAAAAAATCTGACACCTAACCTAGACGATTTTTCCGGTCTTGTCGCCTCCTTCACCTAATTTTATTACCATATCTATTCGCTGATCCGACTATAGATTTTACCTATTTGCCTTTATATTTCACATTGCTTCGTATATATTTCCACCAAATTTCAAATAAAATATTAAAATACAAATAAAATTAAGGATTTTCACAAATCCGTCTCTGTTCTGAACACTCTGCCTACACGCGAACGACTAATTAAACTAAGGCATGCTGCCAACAATCTGCGGATTTTCGGCAGCTGGCAGAAAATACTTGGGGGAGTGGAGCTACTAGTTTACATATACTTTGCTAATACTCTCTTTATTATCTACTACTACCATGCTGACTGCCTGAAAACGCATTATTAAGAAGGCAAGATATTTTCTTAGCTATTATACATTCAAAAATCTGCGCTACAATACACATTTTGGATATTGGACGATAATTTCTTATATTAGCTTTATCACCACTTTTAAAGATTGATGTTACATATGTTAATTTCTAATAGTCAGGATAGGTACCGGTGCGTAAAGACAGATTAAAAATGTTCAATAAAACATCAGTTAAAACACATTGACAATAATTCTTAAAAAACAATACATCTAAACCATCAGGGCCTGGTCCTAGAATGGTCTTAGGATTACTAATACAATAATTAAAAACATCAATCAAAGAAATGCACAAGAGTTCAACTCCATCGCGCCAGCTGTTACAATTGAAGGAACAAAACAGTCTATTTTTTGTACACTGAGCCGAAATGATCAGAGAAAAAATTTGCAATTTCTCGAGGGCATTCAGAGCTTGAATTATTATGTGTCATCGAGCTAGGTAATTCTGAAGTTTTATTTTTCCTATGGACAAATCTCCAAAACTCTTTACTGCCATTGCTAATATCACTCTGAACTTGGTTAATGTGATTTTTATAACAAATAGCATACATTTCTTTGCATTTTGCTCGAGCATAAATTTTCCATAGTCTGAATGAGGTTGCGATTGTTTAAAGCTTTTACGACATATTTTTTTGTAATAATCAAAGATTTCATTTCATCATTGTACCATTCCGGATTTTTTTTTGCTTTGGTACAAACCTGGGAACATAAAGATGAATGCCAGTAAAAATCACATTACAAAAATTATTCAGTGCCTCATTGACATTATCTACACTGAATATTAAGCTCCAATTGATGACAGCAAGATGATAGTTTAAGTCAACATAATTTGCAAGTATTTCTCTCTTTCTGTCCTTCTAATGGGCGCAAAACGTTCACTCCAGCTTAGAAGGAACTGGGAGTGAATAATCCCAAATCGAAAGAAAAAAAAATAATTTTGAGAATTAAAAAAAATAATGTCAATGCGTAGGCGAAAACCAGTTGTCGCCGAGCGTATAAATTAGGCCCGAGCTCAAATGTCAGAGAGTAGGGGTGGGTTGGTTTATTTAAGGCGCCACGGGCTTGTAGACAGCACAAGCGAGAAACACCTCAAAGTGGAAATATGGAACTCGTTTTAGCTTAAGCTTCGCGACAAAATAAAAAAAATTAGTTATTTATTTCTATCAAGAAAACCGATCAATAAAACAACAAAATAAGTTAGAAAATTAGATCAGGTATATATAAGCCGGCAATTTATCAGTATTAATAATGGAAAATAACTACTCAAAAATTAATCAAAAATCAAAGTTAGTAGTAAGCAAGTACCCAAATTAACCGAAAAACTAAAGTCGGTGAGAAACAAATACTCAAAAATTAATCGATAATAATAATTCAAGTAAGCGATAAACAAATACTCAAATATTAATAAAAAGTAAGTCAAGAACGTTTCAATTATTGAGCGCAAATAATAAAAAATCAGATACTTACTGAAGCCGGCCTTTCCTTTGGAGTTGCAGTCAAGATTTAATGAAATGAAGCAGGTAAATAAGCAAACAAAGGATGGGGTTTATTACTACTAATGAAGTATCACAGCTGGTCATAAGAAAAAAAAAGATCGAAGGACGAGAAAATTTCAGCAGATCAATTTTTACGGTAACACTGTATTTACTTGAAGATATAAATTAAACGCTTTATCTTAACAAACGCGGAAATATTGAAACGTAATTTACGACGAACGCTTTATGCAATAATAAAAAAAGAAAATAGCGTCAATATTGTAGGAAAATTCAAGAAACTCGAATATTCACTTAATCAAAGACTAATTCACGGTCGTCGAATCATGATCCGTTACAATGCCGTATTACTAACTAACTATGGATATTCGGTTCAGTTAAGCTACGTTGATAACTGCCGCAAAAACAATATATAAGAAAACAAGTTAGACCTGGCGTTATTATAGCCACCAATCAATTGCTCAACTTGGCCGATGAGTAACTCCTCAGGCAGCTTTCAGAAAAGAACTGCTCACGGTAGAAAGAAGACTTCCTTGATAGGCGAAGGACTGCTAGACTCTATACAGGTAGTACCGCTAGACAGGCGTAGCCAAGGAACACCCTGTCGCTAACAATGCTCGTCGATAGCAGTGAACCCGACGGTGGAATAGACCCAACGGTAGTAATAGACCCAACGGGAGGATCCTGTGAAACAACACACATTCAAGGTTCCACACGTAACTCTTAATTGACGAGCATTATAACTCGATAATTAAAATCATCCATCAAGGAAAAAGAGATCAGAATTAAAAAAAAACAATAATTTACCTGTGTAGGGGTAGCCAGTTGCTTATCGCTAGATAACTTTCAGTTGGGCAAGTGGGCCTCTGTAAGAGATTAAAAAGGAAATTAAAAATCCGCCCACCTGTGTTAGAATGTTGAAATGATGGTGTTCACAGAAAGACAGAAAAAAATGCACAAAAAAAAACTCGACTCACCTTGCTAAAGCAGCATTCAATTCCCACAAAGGCAGTTTCAGATACCAACACTTAAGAAAAGGTAAGGCACAACTAAAGACTGAAACTGTTGGAAAAATACCATTAATAGATAAAATCAAAAATTAATTCCAACCGGTGTCTAAAATGACTGCTTGACTCACAAGATCGACGTAAAGAGTGACGCCAAGCGATCGGGAACCCGAAAAGCAGCCGGCCACGCGAGAATTCCTACCTTGAAAAAAACTCGCTCAACCAATGAATGCACGGCATGACTAATCACATGTTCCTCTCACTAATTCATCCAAGTGAATTAAACAATGAAAACCTGGGATTTCGATGTATAGGCATCCACCAAAAAAACTACTCAGAGTAGCCAAAAGGGCGTTGTCATTAAGCCACACCAATTAATAGAATTTCCCCATTATTCAGGGGCAATTAAATAACTGCGCGCGATGCTTAACCCATCAACCAATCCAAAACAGTATACGCTAAATTCAATTGGTTCGAAATCGAATTGTTTAGCAACGCGAATTTTATTTTAATTTCTCGATCTAGAGACCGTCGAAGGGAGGTCAGCCGGAATATCTACGAGGGTTTTCCGCTATTAACCACGAAGGCGCTCGGAGCCATATGAAGGGTGACGAATACTAGGGTTATTTACGGATCGGTATACGCTAGTCAAAACGGCCTGTGACAGTTTAAAATTATAATATTCATATTCACTATACATAGTAGGCATTTCAGTGTTAACATCTGGTATATTAAAGACCAGCGATGGATGATATTCAACACAAAGTAAGAGAGGACTATCAGGTATTAGCATTATAGTTAGCGTCAGAGGAAATAAGATCTATTAGTGAACCCTTGGAACTAAAAATGCAATTAATCTTTGAAAAAGCAAAATAGTCAATAATGGTTGATGCCTGAGAGGACACTAAGTGATTCACACAAACATCATGGTCCGTACCACCCAGCGTACGTCTGGCAAGTTAAAATCACCTCCTATAACAATTTTGTCAAACTTATTCTCCAACATAATTTTTTCCAGGGAGTTACAAAAGGCTTCATAAAGTTCCAATGGTGATTTTGGTGGTAAGTAGAATGAACCCAATAGCATTTTTACACCATTACCAGAGATTAAAACAAATACATGTTCCGCCTCGGCTACTCTAGTAGATAGCTTCCTAGAAGGTAGACAAGTACACCACCACGGCACCACCACGCTCATAAGAACTTGAATTATTGAAGCGATCACTACTATATAAGATGTAGCCATGGAAGCCCAACTCTTCATCTCCAATATCCTGATTTAGCCAAGTTTCAGTTCTGTAAATAATATTGTAGTACATTGTATTATTAGGAATGTGATTTTTTTGTAGCGGTGCTGTAGACGACAACTACAAACGCCCTATAAAAAAAAGTCAGTTTCCTCCTAATCAAATCTGTTATTTTGGAATTTTATTCAATCATCTATAAATATATGGTGGTGGTATTTGTGTAAAAAATTACTTTTGTATAAAAAGTCGGAGACAAATGTAATAACTCTATATTTCAGATGTTACCAGATGTATTTACTGATCTACAATTTATACAATCATGATGCAAAATATAAATGTAAGAAAAATCGTTGCAAAATCTCTGACCTCCTGGTCCTGACCTTCTGCTTTTCTTCATCTATTTAACGTCAAATTGTCTTCTTGTGTTTTCAATTTAGGAGACTGAAAAGAAAATGCAACAATATAATATCCAAACACTTTCAGTAACGTATTGCACTTTTAAGTAAAATTACATATTTAAATTTACATTCAGGCTAAATTAGATATGAAACAAAAAACGAACGTACAAAACGCCGTTAAGCGGAAGCTAAACAACTAAAAATTTAAGAAAGTGACGACGGTGATAAAGATGTTATTATTAGGCGAACTGACTATAAATTGATACGAGAAAAGTAAAGTACTCATTAAAAATTAGTCCAGGAAAATTTGGGAATTATACTTGCTTTCGAAACACTCCGAGGTATTTTATTAAATTATGGCTCTAAACACAACAAGTAGATACTTAATTAAATGAACATCATGGAGTCACAGCGAATAGATGAATTGCGGCAGAAATACCTGCATAAAAAATTAATACCGTCAATAAAATAAGTGTTTAATATTTAAACGAGATCTGATACGCTCGAACAACAATTCCCTATTGTTTGGCTGAGTAGATGATTCTCAAAATTGCAATTTAAAATTTCCAAAATATGACTCAATTCCCTGAAGACCCATGAGGGCATGACTGCGGATTTCGGATTTCTCCGAGAAACAGCTTATGACTAATATTCATAATATAAAATACCAGCAGTAGTATAAAAAATATGATATTTTAAAATTTATAAGAAACAAATAAAGGCATGATGGAGATTCCTAAAAATATTCCAGTAAAAAAATAAACAGTAATCACTATAGGATTGTGTTCATCATTGATGAACTTTGCAAGACACGAGATCGTACTCTCTGCTGAATGTTTAACCCTTAGACATGATTTGGGGTATCATAGGGCATTTACGATAATTGTAGCGGTATCTACCGGTAGGTATACAGCGGTAATCAGCTGATTAACGTCGATACGTTCCGGTAAATGGTAATTGTCGAACGGAAACGGTGTGGATCGCGAGTAACCTTCAAAAAAATTTTATTATAATGAAGAATAATAAACGTCAAACTATTGCAATCTTGGCTACTTTTCAAATATTAGATAGTAGTGATTCGGAAACTGAAGACATTATAAAATAGTTTCAGTTTCAATGCAGAAAACATAAAAGAAAAAATTAACGTGTGTTTATTGAAAAATATATTGAAAATGTAGCTTTTCGCTATATGATGTTGCAGGTATTTTAATAATTTCTCTCTAAAAATGAGTGTAATAGTAGTTTCGAAAGTATATAAGTAACAAACAGACTCGCAGGCTAAATTTGTGGGTTATGTCAATATAAGATGTAAATAAACCGACATGTACCGACACAAATAGCAGATCCATAAGGTTGGATCGCGGTACATGTATCGGTAGATTCAATTGAATTACAGAACGCGGTTGGTTAATGGAACACAAATTAACGAACGCTCAGATACATACCGGTAGATACCGCTCCAATTATCGTAAATGCCCTATAAAAACGTTTAAGAAAATCCGGTCAGCCAGCAATATTACGTCTCATATATCAGAAATTAATTGAAGATCCTATTTTGGCTCTTGTAGCTCTAAAATTGATATTCAACCCATTAAATATTTTGTGTATCAAGTAACGTATACGTAGCGATTTTTGTGTGTAATATGTCTTAAAAAGTGGTTTATTTTGTGGATGTGTATCAAAATGTAGGAAAATTATAGAATGAGATTAATTATTTAATATAATTAATATAATATATTACCTGCAAAAGCATTTGTTAACAATAGAATCTTATTGGAAAAGAAATATAATATTTTTATCCCCATGAATTTTGTATTAGGTAAGGGTACAGTAAGGAATGTTGATTTAAGTTTCACAGTGGAAGATTTATAGACTATTGCATGTAGATCTAGAGTTAAAATAAATAGCATTATTAGGTTAAACAGAAAAATTGTGAATAATCTTAGTAAAGAAATAGAATATGCTCCCACTAGAACTATTTTAATTACATTTGATGGGACTGTTTAGGTACCTCGTGAAATTTCTTTATATGGGTTAAACATGCCAGTTGTTCCGTATGTCTCCAGTGACACAGTGTTTTCAATGTTTAATGCACGGTCACACTAAAAAACTGTGTAGGAGAGGTGCTTCCATTGTGGTGATACTGAGTCTCATCAGGTTGAAGGCACGAGTGATTCAGAGCAAATGAAATATTCTTACGACATGAACTGCCTTTATTCCAAAAAAAAAAAAGATCATAAAAGTAACTCGAAAACTTGTGCTGTACTTTTTTGACGCTAATAATTTGTGTACAAATATATATATCGAGTGAAGAATTTATCTTTTATCCTGCAAATTTTCCAAGTGTGAATAATAATAATAAGTTTGATAGTCTCAATAAGTATAATACTAACAGTCCTAATAGTAATAATAGCCAATTTCGATTTTTCAAACAAGGTTAGTAGAAACTAATATAAGGTTTTAAAGAACTTATCAGAAAGCTGTTTTCAATACTGCAAAAATAAAGAACAAAATTCAAAAAACTTAACTATGACTCTAAAGCACATAACGATTGCCTTTTTTGCCCAACTCCAGACCTAATAGCGATGTAATTTTCAAGAAATCCCAATAAATAATATAAACATCTTTAGATAATTCAATACCTTCATCTACTTCCAAAACATGCCTTCTAGTGCCTATCAGACTATAAATGAAAGTGTATATCGTGTTAAAAACACAAAGAGCACGATAAACTTAATCTATGAATTATTTTCTAAAATTTCTGTACAGGAAAAAGATACAGTGAGGAACTTCATTCATACTTTTAACTTCGTTTCTTTACAAAGGAGCATTGATGACCCGGACTCTTCATAATACATTAATGGATAATAGCCCTCCCACTGTGATGAACCAGAGTTAATAACTGATAAATTATTTCATAGTTTTCATAAATCGATTCAAAAATAAATTAAATTTCGAACTAGATCGCCAGTAGATAATATCAAAATAAAATAATAATTTTTTTCTTCAAACGTCAGTAAATCCGTCATTACTCGACTGTGTAGGCGGCCGTGAAGTTTCGTTTTTCCTCCGCCGGAGCTTTACTTTTCACTTTTCCGCCGGCGGAGGTAAAAGTGTTGTCATAGCAACATAGATACAATACAAACAGACAACAAAACAAGCGTCAACAACTCAAGATTTATTAAACTACAATTTGTATTTATCACTCAATTTGTGACTGCATTTCTAAAAATCACTAATTTAGGAACAAATTGGTTATTATTTAATCGAACTTACTCAATAACTGCTTATCAATACGGAATTAAAACGCAATCGGAGACGCCATCTTAAAAAAATAATTATTGTTGACAGTGTCCACTGACAGCTTTATGTTAAATTCATCGACACCGGTCTAAGCAAGGCCACCTACGACCGTGGTCTAAGCCGCCTTGCGAACCCATTTATCTTTAATAATAATTAGATATTATTCTATTAAAAAAAAGATGTTTTTGCATTAATTTGTCGACATTTGAAGAAAAAACAGCATATTTTATTTGGAGGAAAAGTTACTTTTCCTCCATATAAAATAATATACTATTATTTAATCTTAAATGAAAACTTAAGTTAAGATATATTGCTCGAGCCGCGTCTAAAGTTGAACTAATTTTCAACTTCTGCATAAAAGAAGTCAGAAAAATGTGCAACAATAGGATCTCTCAGATGCCATACTAAAATAAAATAACTTACTGTTGGAAAAATAATTTAAATAACTGGCATTGAATTTAACTTCACAATACCCGACAAAAGCTGACTTTAAATCTCTCTTTCGCAAGTGCGGCGGTAATTAAAACCCATATTGGAATTTAAAAATCATGTTAACTGTAATAGCTAATTTTAATTGCCCTAATTAGCAAAGAGCGGCGGTACTAAAGCCGAGGTTGGAATTTACAACATATGTTAATACGCTAATTGCCCGATTAAAATTTTCGGCGACTTAGGAATTTTTATGTGTTCTTAGTAAAAGCAGAGTGTCTGCTTTTCTAGATTTTCGGGGAAAAAACAAGCCTTAAAAAATGGTAGAAAAAGCTAAAAATCTTTGGGAAAGAGTTAGTCAGAAAACCACTCGCGACAGTACCTTACGTTGCCCGACTGTGCCTCGGAAAAAGTCAGTCTGAAAGAAAAGCTAATCTTAGTCTGATCAGTCAATCTGAAACAAGTCTCCACGTTCGGTAACGCGTTACTATGCCCACAAGATGCCTCGAAAACATGAGTGTCTAGCGACAGCTTTGCTTTTGGCTGCCATCAGGGTAAAAGCGTCTCTAGCGCCATCTAGTGTAGGTGGCGTTGACTCGAGCGATTGCATTCGATGTCTTCGCGATGCAATCGTCGATTTGCAGCAAGAGCCGTCGTGGTATAGGTTTAGATGGTTAGGTCTCAATTCGGCGACTATCGACGGCGGCCCGGGTTCAAACCCCGTTGCTTTTTTTTTTTTTTTTTTACGATTAAGTTTTTAAAAAGTTTTTTCTTGATTTTGGGTATGTATTGGGTTAGTTTTGGTTAGCAAACAGTTTTTTTTTATTTTGGGTATGTCTTGGGTTACGTTTGGGTTAGGCCCTGGTTAGTTTAATTTTCTTGAGCCCCCGTAGGGAGCGGAGGGCCATGCGAAAAGTGAAATATTACTTATTGTAATACTTGCCCGTACTTTGGATGCACTTTTTACGAAATATACAGCAGCTTGCATGTGTTTCCGCGAATACATTCACAAAGAATCCCCCTTCTTTGTAGGTTTGTAACATTCGACCTTTGTGATGAACCGAGGGCCAGCCCTCGGTTCTCGATAAATTTGTTTCGAAAATTGCTTTTATGGGATGAGGAAATGGGATTGTTGAGTAAGGCCCGAATAGCGTCTCAAGATTTTCAACATTTGAATTAGGTAGTTGAAGTAAATATGCACAATAGTCGTTAGAAAAGTCACTTACCCTTGGACTATAATCCCAATAATCGGCAGGAAATTCAAAGTTTAATAGACTCGGTTTTAAGCGCGGACTATTCCCCACTTAGATAAGTATTTCATGCAGATTCCCCCCAAAACCTTGATTAAAAGAAAACCATTGGTCAATAGGTGTTGCCAGTAATATTCGTCACCAAAGTCGAAGACCTCGAGCGGACTTTGAAATTTTGCCTTGGAAAACAATTTGGATGACCTTATTTGGTCCAATATGGAAAAATACCGAAAAATACCCGAACCGTGTATGCGCCGAAATCAGGGCAAAGTTGCGTAATATCACGCGTTTCTCGGGTGTACGGAGATTCTGGATGTTTCTGGGGGACAAAAACGCGTCAAAATCAGGCTATAAAAGCATGACCATATCGAAGAAAAATCAGTCTTACTCTCATATTCAGTTGTAGTAGGACCCTATGGCCAAATCCAAAATTTTATAAGAAATACCAGTTGTAGCGGGTCGCTATGCCGAAATTTAGTTTAAAGTTTAACACGTTGACTGCCGATGCCACATTTAGGACTTCTCGAATAACCGGACTTTTTTTGTGCAAACTTGTAAAAAAAGTATTCCTTAGTGATGTGTTCATTATTATATTTTTTATAGTTGGTCCTTATATCTGAAACTACTATGATTCAAGGGTTGAGTCACCGGCCTCTGACGACTATTTTCTCAATAAGGGGCCGATGACCCAACACTTGAGTCTGATCCAAGAATTACCTTTGCGATGAAAAATAAACACTAAATGGTAAAACCTTTATTCATTATTAAAATGCATTGTTTACAAATAAACAAACAAAATTCAAACACAATTTCTAAAAAGAACAAAATAATAGACATTCTAACCAAATAAAATGGTTTGAGCAAGAAAATTCAAATGCAATTGCCGACTAGAATAAAATAACAGACATTCTACCTAAATAAAATGATATGAGCATGAGCAATTCTGCTTAGAAAAAAGACATAAAATCAGAAATATATAAAATACATAAGAACACAAATAAATTTATAAAAATGCCAAAATCAAACCAAAGAATTAAATTTTTTGTTACAGAAAGTCTTTGAAATTAGGGTCATCACCCCAAGAATCACTATAATTTATTTGACCGGTGTTTGTTTCACTATTATTCACAGCACGAACTGTCACTTTCACTCTCTACAAACGGTTCTTCATCACTTTCAGACAAATTAATTAATGCTTGTTGTTCACTCAACGTTAAAGCTCTCTTTCTTTCATAGTTTGTAAGCCTTTTTTTAGGCCTAGATGGTCCCGGCACCTTACCATTCATTTTAAAAAAATAACAAACACGACCGAAAAACCAACACACAAAAAATACGTATTTATACTCTAACAAGAGGCCGACGTGATATACACCTACTTCCACAAAAGCCGGAGCAGCACTGGCTCCTAGTATATTTAATTGCACTTGACTCAACAGTCGAGCCATCGGCCTTTGGTGGAGAGCCGTCGTGGCTCAACAGTTGAGTCATCGGCAATCAACGTGTTAAAAAGTTAAAATCTTAATTTTCTAGTCGATACTATGGTCTTAGTTGTGACCAAACCGAAAGTAGTGCCTTTCAGTTTAAGTAAAGTAACGTGGTGGAACTCGTCATTCGTCGAGGGATAAGATGGTAAAACACGAGCTAGGGAAGCAACGACGGCAGGTTCTGAGTTAACATTAAGTAAGTTTAGTTTTAAGTCATAATGTGTAGATTGCTTGTATATTTGAAAACAGATATCGTTGCCTGTTGGCAAGAAATTCATGAATAGTTCAGTAAAACAATTCAGTGCTTAAATTAGATAGTAAGTTTAATTTAAATGTAGATTGGGAAACATTTATTGCTGTAGTATTCGATAATTAAAAGAGTATCCCATTAAATAATTAGTGTTATCATACTTCGTATTTTATTTAATTCATTCACGGCGGAAAAGAATATTGCTGATTGAAATTATTTTATTATTCCATAATTGTTGACTGGCTAGTAAACTATAATATTCTAGGAAAGTTGCTACACTGAAAAAATGCACAGTGTCTAATTAATAATACCAGTGTCATCTTCTTTTAATGTGCCAGTTCTGATTGTCTGACGCTGTAGATACGAGGTCATATTAAAAAATAAGTGAATAAATTTAGCCACTATAAAAAAGCTCCTTTTCAATTATTTTATTAAAACATCGCTGATATGGCTTACATTCATTTCATTATATTTAATATACCTGAGAATATAAAGTAAGTACTGGTAAGAGACATAAAGTGGTTTTCAACTAGGTAGCGAAATATAGGTGGTTGCCCAAGTGTAAGGGAATAGTTATTGGTCTTACTAGGCAGCAAAGTAGTAGATTGACTGCCGCGGGTGATAGTAATTCAGCTAAGGCAGTCGATCTACTTTGCTGCCGAGTTAAACATATAATGTTTTCTCCGATTGTCTATAATGATATATGTATATCGTATATTTGGAAAATTATTACAATTCCCACAATCTTCTTATTTTTCCTGTAGTGATACATTAAAATTTGATAGAGATCGCAATTGTTGGAACGGTTGGTTGCTATGGAAATGTTATATGTCTATAATAATTATAGTTTGACAACTTATATCAAACGTTTTATTCCCATGGATACTAATTATTTTGCTGCCCAAGCAGCAAAGTGCTCACTTTGCTGCCAAGGCAGGAAAAGTAATACTTTGGTGATTGATATGTATCTGCAAAATTAATATTTGCTGTCAATCGGAGAAAAATTATTTTTTCTACAGCCGCGCGCAAAATGATTAAATACTAAATTCTAATGAAATCGCAAAATCGACGAATGCCGTGGATCCTTATTTTGCGCTCTAGCGCGAACATGGAAAAGGAAATTCTCACTTTTTCCGTCTAGTGTGCTGAATGGTCATGGAAACCGAAGATAAATAAATGACAGTCGTGCGTTTGTTATAGTTTGTTGCTGGCACCCCTGTTCTAAATATGCCCGAAGCCCGAACATAATATGTCAAAACTGACAGTCATTTGCAAATTTCAGAATAAGTATAGAGAAAAATGTGCATTTAATTTTAAAAAATGCGGCTGTAAAAAAGTTCTGTGTGTTTTTCGAGCGCAAAGTAAGATTGCCGTTTTCAAAAGATTACTGCGCGACGCGTAGTTAGACTTTCTCAAGCGGCAATCCGTTACTTTGCGCTCTAAATACACAAATAACTATTATGTCGAAATTAGGGTGTCAACACACTCGTACTGCGAACCCGGTTACAGATAATGAACAGAAGGTGAAGAAAAGGATGAATTGACAGTAAGTAAAGGATTAGGGTAAATCGGCGTTCATTACACCTTGATGGCAGCCAAAAGCAAAGCTGTCGTGAGACACTCGTTCGAAAAGTAGTTACATATAACCATAACAAGTTCTAAAACGTCACTATGTCCGGAAAGGGCCGGAAAAGTAAAACGTACCGGTGTCAAAGAAAAATTCTGTTTAAAATACGTGTTCTTGTGATTTGGGGTTACGTAATCAGCTCTAGTAAGAGTTGAAGCGTAAGCTACAGCTTATACGATAAGGAATAGAAAGTCAGTTATAGTTTTATTATAGTTTTAAGATTCTGTGCCCTTTGAATTGAAATGGTCAAGAAACCTAGAATGTACTCTTCTAATCTGGTGTCATTAAAGAGACTAAAAATATGTTAGAGAAAATTTGGATTTCATTTCTTCTACGTCTTAACGTCATATTTCCGGTTTGAAATTTAAAGTTTTAGCTAGTCACATTAAAAGTAAATAACAGCGGGATAAATGTTAATAATCCTAATTAGTTTCTTCTTATTATGTCTCATCTTATTGTCTGGCGAATTATATATTTGGGTCAACCACTGAATTAATATAAAAATGTTCTCTTTAAATTGTGTGCTCCCTTAAATTCGAAATATCAATGAGTATCATAAAACGGAAAGTGGTTTGGCCTACACTAATTTCATTATATCTAAGGTTACATTTGAGTAGGTACAGAAAAGGTGGAATGAAGCTACTGACTAAGTGAGGGAAAGGGGCTCATTGCACATGGTGTCTAGGTAAATTGTATTCATAAAAATAGGGTTTCAACACACTGGTACGGCGAATCCGGTTAACAGAAAATGAATAAGAGTTGAAAAAAAGGCCGAAAACACAGTAAGTACATAAAAGGGTGAAATCGGCGTTCATTTCAACCTAACTTCTGGTGTTCTCATTTTTAAATGTCTTGACTTACCTATAGATACTTAGCTACGACATATGGATCATCGTTAAAGTTTCTCTCAATGTCTTTAATAACTCGTGTTATCTTCTTATACAAGTTTCCCAAAGTCTTAGAATCTGCGTCTCCTATTAAGTTAAAGCGCGGATTCCAGTAATATGGTATATTTTGCTTCCTCAGAAAATACTGGTACTTCTTTAGGACCTATAGAAGAACAATATATGTTTAGCGATTACTTGGGTGTAAGTATAATATCATTTTAATCGTAAGGTTTAGACATAAATTTTGCCCTGCAATACTTATACAAAACCATATGCCTTCCTAAAACTCCATATTATATGACGAAATACCTTAAAACGCCATTTTTCATAATTTTATCCAGGAACTAATGTGATGAACCGGGGTTAATAACTGATTCAAGTTAATTTAATAAATAAATTATTTCATAGTTTTCATAAATCGGTGCAAAAATAAATTGCTAGCTTGCCAATAAATAAAATTAAATAAATTATGTTCCGAACTAGATCGCCAGCAGATAACATTAAAATTAAATAATAACTTTTATTTTAACTTAAATAGAAACTTAAGTTAAGAAATAATGCTCGACCTCCGTCTAAAGTTAATCTAAATTTCAACTGCTGCATAAAGGAAAAGTTAGGAAAATGATGCCATATTAAAATAAAATAATTACTATTAGAAAATAATTCATAACTGGCTTTTAATTTCTTTCCGACTGCCTTATAACGCGTAATTAAATTAACCACCTGTAAAAACTATTGCACTCATAGTTACGCGTTTCGATCAAGTTCTTCAGGTCTTTGCTCTAAACCTTGGACGGTGGGGGTTCTAGTATGGAAAGTCGGCAAGCGCGAAGCCAGATATTGGAATGGAAAGCACATGTTAATTTGAACAAACAATTTTAATTACCCTATTTAGGAACATGCGATGGCACTAAAAACCGAGATTGGAATTTAAAAATCATGTTAACTATAATAGCCAAGTATTAATTATCCTAAATATCAAAGAGCGGCGTAATAAGGATTGGAATTTACAAAACATTAAAAACGTAAATTGCCACATTTCAATTTTCGGCAACTTAGGAATTTTAAGTATTCTTAGTAAACAAAAACTTTTTAATAGCTGGACACCGGCAAATTCCAGAGTCTCGAGACGAAAAACAATCCTTGAAAGACGGTATAAAAAGATAAAATTCTTGGGGAAATAGTTAGTCAGAAAACAAATATCAAAGAGCGGCGTAATCAGGATTGGAATTTACAAAACATGTAAAAACGTTAATTGCCACATTAAAATTTTTGGCAACTTAGCAATTTTAAGCGCTCTTAGTAAACAAAAACACTTTAATAGCTGGACACCTGCATATTCCAGATTCCCGAGGCGAAAAACATTCCTTGAAAGACGGTATAAAAAGATAAAAATCTTGGGGAAATAGTAAGTTAGAAAACAGACTTCACTCGCGTTAGTACGTTACGTGTCCGATGGAAAAAGAATAGTTAAAATTTGATCTTCACGCGGGGACTCTGAAAATATTCTTCACGCGCAATAGTTAGTCAGTGGAGTAAGTTAAAATTTAATCTTCACGCGTATTAGCTCGTTAATATGTCTGTACGGGGAACCAAAAAGTAGTTGCATATAACCATCACAAGTGTAGTACGTCACTATGTCCGAGAAGGGGCCAGAAGAAAAGAACAGTTAAGTTATAAATTCGTGTTTTCAGTGGTGTGTGGATGTATAGAATCCGCTCTAGTAAGGGGTTGAAGCTCAGGTTACGGCTTATACGATAAGGACAAGAAAGTAAGTTGTAGTTTTAAGTCTCTGTAGCTATTGTAAGGAAATGTGAACGAAACATAGAGATGTTATAGCTTATTTTGCTTAATAAACAAAATTAAGTCATATTGAAATTTGAATTTTATTTTCTTTTAGATTTAAATGTCTTAATAGCGAATTAAAGTTTAAAGTTTTAGAGAGTCAGAAACAAAAATAGAGTCCAGTGGGTTAAATGGTAATTATGCGACTTAGTTATTCTTATTATGTCACATTTTGTTGTCTGGTGCACTTATAAAATAACTAGCTCATAACAGAAATTATCTGTACATATTTGGGCCAACCACAGACTTAAATTAAAAATTAAAATAGAGTAAGTACATAAAAGGGCGAAGTCGGCGTTCAGTTCACTAATTTATTATCGAATACGCTAGGGTCCATCCTGTTTAATGAAAACTATTAATTTTACTCTTATTGACTGCATATATCACCATTGAAGTTGATTGAAACATCATGTGATGTATACACTGTAAGCTACAAACTTTTTCTGTTTCCACACGTTGTTTTTCGAATTCCCTTTTTGTTTAATCTTCTTATACATTGCAGATGGAACAAATATGTTGTTTGGCACACTGTTACATATAAGTACTATGGTGCAAAATTTATTGTTATAGAGGTTAGCCTCACTTAGACACAACAATATTAAAACTTGATATTATGTTGTTTAAATTTAAAACACCGTTTTTATTTAGAGTAATATTTGGCTCTATTTTACGTATTCTAATTAATTCCGATCGGATAAAATAGTATATTATTTTATATGGAGGAAAAGTGATACTTTTCATGGCGCGCTCGTGTTTAACAGCCGAACGGAGTGAGGCTGGTAATAGAGAGCAAGCCATGAAAAGTAACTTTTCCTCCAAATAAAATATGCTGTTTTTTCTTCAAATGTCGACAAATCAATGCAAAAACATCTCCTTTTAATAGTAATAATATCTAATTATTATTAAAGATAAATGGGTTCGCAAGGCGGCTTAGACCACGGTCGTAGGTGGCCTTGCTTAGACCGGTGTCGATGAATTTAACATAAAGCTGTCAGTGGACACTGTCAACAATAATTATTTTTTTATGATGGCGTCTCCGATTGCGTTTTAATTCCGTATTGATAAGCAGTTATTGAGTAAGTTCGATTAAATAATAACCAATTTGTTCCTAAATTAGTGCTTTTTAGAAATGCAGTCACAAATTGAGTGATAAATACAAATTGTAGTTTAATAAATCTTGATTTGTTGACGCTTATTTTGTTGTCTGTTTGTATTGTATCTATGTTGCTATGACAACACTTTTACCTCCGCCGGCGGAAAAGTGAAAAGTAAAGCTCCGGCGGAGGAAAAACGAAACTTCACGGCCGCCTACACAGTCGAGTAATGACGGATTTACTGACGTTTGAAGAAAAAATAGTATGTGCAACTCGTAGGAAAAGCACATTTCTGGACTCCTGTGTTCGTCCAGGAATGTTTTGCTTTTCCTACTAGTTACACAATATACTATTTTCGAAACTAGCTCTTTCGAATGTATATTTTTCGGAATTCAAAATTCTTGAAGATAACAGTTTTTTAAAAGAAAAAATTATATACCTAGTGCTTTAAGAGACATTTTACCACTTCATTAATCAATTGCTTCTATTTCTGCCAGCCACCCGAACTGTTGTTTCAGAAAAATATAGAAACACAATTATGACGAAGGCCGCCGCCGGCCTGAACTAAATAAAGCTGTTTATTAGTTAGTATAGTCCCATATAAATCCATACTTTTCTGTGGTATAGTATTACAATCTTAGAACTATATTAGAAGCAAACTTCTTTACCAGTTTTGTCATTAATTGCAGACAATTTGGAATACCCTAGTTTTATTTTCTAGGGAAGCAGCTAGGCAAAAGTAGGAAATCGATCAATGTTAAGCCAACTCAGTCGCATGGGAAGCCAACTTGGGCGAGGCTAGATGCCTCCTGAGATGAAGGCTGCATTGGTCACTCGTAGTCGGTATACCGCACTGACGTCAAAATACCTGTCTAAAAAATAAGTTTTATATTATCGTGATTAATAATTTTATACCCTATTCAAATTACTAATTTAGATGGTAAACAAACGCAGGGGAACACTAAAACGGCTGAGGGCCGCATTAAGAACCATAGGCAAAAAAAAGTCAAGACCAAAGCTAAACAATATATATGCCATAAAACTGCGAATATAATTAAATTGTTAAACACGCCCTTTAAATCAGAGTGGCTATGCACACCTGTGATTCTCCCGAAAGTAACGCGTCGAGGAGTTGAACCATCGACCAACAGCAATACAATCACGTCACTTAGCACCCGCTGATCGTTGTTTGCATCCGAAAATGTAATTTAAATAGGGTACAGATAATACTACTATTGTTTCTATTTTGTCATGTATGAATCAATTTTCATAAGGATCAGTAAGTGGAGTTTCTTCACTTCCTCATCTGATGCTTAACTGAAAAACTATTACCTGTCGAGGGATACCGGAATGGGATTAATTTCGAATGATTTTTGAACTGAAAACTTATTTAGGCGCGCTCAGCACTTTTCTTGTGGGTGTTGAATGAGACCGAGCCGTCACGCTCGGATATGTAACGATTTGTCGCCTGTTGTCAAGAATTTTACGATTTTTTATTATATTATTATAATTATTACTACTTTGCCTCGCTTGTTGAAGTTTTCACTTCTATCGTGTGGTCTTAAGCACACACAAGTTTTTTAAACCATTCTGTTAGTTCTAGAACATTCGAATAAAACGGTATAAAATCAATAAAATTCAAATAAAAGCTAACCACATACGTTTTCTTTAAGTAAACAAGAATCGCACGATTCTAAGTAAAAAACAAATACGCAATTATAGAATAACAGTGCCAAAAAGATACTAACAAATATTTTCAGAAACCCTTGGATTTCATTTAAAAAGAACTGCAGCTGAGACCAGCGGTTGTGCCGAAACCGCGTGCGGGTAGCAATACGGTTGTCTTCTGATTTGTAACACACAAAGTTACAAAGTACCGAGGACTTTTTTAGTTTTTTTAAACCAAGACAGTCTGAAATCCTAATGCAAACCAAAACTTATAATGATTATTTTTTAGGTTAGACAAAAGCTATACCTATAGATTTGAAAAGGTTTTCAAGATATACCTACCTAATAATAGAAAAGCTCTTACGACTGGCTAAAACTGTTCGCTCTATTAATATATAGCAAAGCAAAATGAAAATTACCCCCCGTAATTGAGAAATCACTGAGTATTTTATATTATTGAAAATGTTTCGATTACTTTAAAGTATAAAATAATCAATTCTGAAACTTCAGTAGGGTTAATTTTACTAGGTAACTTAGAGTTGTATCTTTCTTTTCCTTGGAAAGATGTCTGCTTTAGGAATCAAAACACCTCTGAATCTGCTGATGAGATAGCTCAAGTGTAGAACTCGTTTTAGTCATAGAATAATACTCCAGATAACTATAGTTCTGTATTAACTTTAGCAAAGAATATATAAGATAGTTACGCTACATAGTGGATCTTCTTATAATCTACGTACGCATATCAATTGCGTCAGTCAGTCTTGTGTCTCATATTATGTATATAATATTACAATAACAATGCCAGTTCAACAAGGTTGACCTAACCTTGCCACCCGTGTCTAGTATCGCGTTCGTTGGAGTTAAACAATAATATTAAGTGTAATAGGTAATATAAATAACCTTCGTCTAGACCTCGAACTAGTCGGGTTGCCTTCACGATCTAATTTATGAAATACCGAGTGTTTTCCTGATACACTACACCTCCCCTCTTTTAGGAATGATCCTTATTTTTGTTGTGGCAAAAATGAAGACATTCGAATACACCTAATTTGTACACGTTCTAAAATGTAAAAGATAAACTATACAACATCATGTGCGACTTTATGCGGTTACATAATAATAATAATGAACTAATAATAAAATGTTAAAATGTTTATATATCTTGTTAAAAATAGTATTTGTGATAACAAATTTTATGTGGCGGTAACTATCGTTTACTACAGTTTGTTCTTTTTGCTTTTTTTTGCTTGGCTGGTAAAATACCAACATTATATATTTAAAATTTCAATGATAATGAATATTTGTAGTCAATATGAGCTAATATTGCCCTTCTATCCACACCAAATTCCACTCTTTTAAAGTTCTTGACTGGTTTTTTTTTTGCTTGGCTGGCCAGCCCAAAGGCAAAGAAGTATTAAAATTCTAATAAATATATACATAAAAAGTAGAAAGATATACATTAAAGTAGTAAGAAAATTACATTATACCCTATACATACGTTATACAAAATATACATTGTGTTATATATTATTCTAACGCACTGCACTTGTCCAATGTTTTGTCACTCGCGTAAGTGTTCTTCGGCACTACTTAGGACTAATTTACAAAAAATGAAAGTATGGAGATTGAGCTTACAGATTCGCAAACGGTTGAATTCAATTTTTATGTACAGTTTGTTTTTTACCCGTTGCGTCTTCTATTGTGCAATTTACTCCCTCTATACGCGTTATGGAGAAAGGACCTTTGTACCAAAGATCAAATTTTGTTCGGTTTTCGTTGTTTATTACAACTAGATCACCTGGTTTAAGCAGTAATTGATTAACTATTTTATCGTAGGTCAGTTTACGCAGCTCTTTAGGTTTTGAGATATACTGTTGAGCGCGAATGTTTGTTACTTGTATCAGGTGTGAAACTTCCTGATAATAAGCGTCCACATCGTATACAGGGTAAATTTTCTCTCCTAACAAATTTTCGAGCAACTCCGCTTTTCGTGCAAAAACTAATTCAAATGGAGCATAGTTGTGATATGCACTGGGCGTAGTGTTATAACAGAAACTGTGATATCTGATTAGTTCGTCCCAGTCGGTTTCTGCTTCGTTAATATACATGCGTACATATTCGTTAAGGACTTTGTGATTTCGCTCACATCCTCCAATGCTTTGACTATGATACGCCGTTGAAAATTTGTGATTTATGTTTAATAATTTCGTCAATTTGTGCAATACCTCATTCCTGTACTCAGTACCCATATCTGTTCTTATCTCGTTCATTGGTCCATATGTGAGTATGAATTCGTCCATTATGGCTTTTGCAATTGTCTTTGCTTCCTTATTTGGTACCGGTACAATTTTTACATATTTTGTTAATTCGCATTGGATCGTAACTGCGTATTGGTTGTTTTTAAATGTTTTCTGCATACAATGTCGAAAGCTCTCTGTGGAGTAGGTGCAATAATCATAGGTTCCACATGAGTTACTTTATTTTTATTTAATTGACATTTGGCACAATTCCTTACATAATTTGCTACATCTCTTGACATTCGTTTCTAACGATACTTGGTTCTCAATTTTTGAGTAGATTCTTCTGTCCACAGTGTCCTCCCATAAGTGGATCATCGTGAAGTTGTCTAATTAAGTTTGTTTTCTAGTCGCGACTCGAGATAACAATAATTGGATCCTAATATTTAGATTCTTCAACACCTCATTCCTTATTTCCTTTAATTTATTTATTGTGCACATTTTAAATATTTGGTCGTCTATTTTTAGCTTAGCCTTATCAATATCATGATCGCTAGCCATTGATTCGAGCTTAGACAATATTGTCGCTAGACATATTGCCATTAGTGAACATAATTTTATTTTCGTAATTTTCGGCGTTGGATCGACCTTTTATCCTCAAGACTATCCTAGGATAGTTGGGCTTATTGTCAAATTTTACTATAGGTAATTTAATTATACTGAAATTATCTACGGTTTCTAGAATTATAGGTTCTAGAATATGAACTTTTGGTTTTTCAATATTTTTTGTTTCTTCTTTATTATCTTGCCTTGACATTGCTTTCGTTATTGCTAATACTTTTACGGACTTATTGGCTATTTCTTTTAATTCGTCCACGCTGATTCTGGACAAGGCGTCAGCTCCCACATTGCAGTTTACTTTAAAGTCGAACTCTTCCAAATCGAGTCTCATTCTGGTCAATTTTGACGATGGGTTTTTCATTGCAAATAGGTAAACCAGTGGTTTGTGGTCGGACTTGACTAGGAATGTCTTCCCGTAAAAATAAGCTCTAAAATTATGTATTGCCCAATGTATAGCGGCTAGTTGTTCCTCTATTGTTGCCTTATTTGCTTCTCCTTTCGTAAATGCTCTAAAGGCCTATGCAATGGGTAGATCTTTTCCCTCGAAGTTCTGCGATAGAACTGCTCCACATGCCTCTTTCGATGCATCCGTAGTCAAAATAAATTATTTCCTAAAATCGGGGTACTGTAGAATTTTTGGGTCTATTACAGCGGCTTTTAAAGTGTTAAATGCATTTTGGCACTCCTGTGACCAGTTAAATTGAACATTTTTCTTGGTAAGCATATTTAACAAGTCACAAAGTCGGGGATGAATCTACGATAGTAGTTACAAAATGCAATAAAACGTTTTTCTTCGGCGGCATTCTTCGGGGTTGGATATTTGTTTACTATATCGTATTTAGAGTCGTCTGGTAGAATGCCTGCGCTGGTAATTTTGGGTCCTAAATATGTTACTGCGTTTTGAAAGAATGTACATTTTTCTGGATTTAATTTTAAGTTGTGTTTCCTGCATATCTCAAAAACGCTTTTTAGATTTTTAAGGTGGTGGTTTTTCGAACAACCTATTACTATGATGACGTCCATGTACAGAAAAGCTTTTTCGGGTGTAATGCCTGCGAATGCGATGTTCATCATTCTCTGAAAGCTATTAGGGCTAACTTTTAAACCGAATGGTAGTCTGGTGAATCTGAAAATTCCTGTATCCGTGTTGAAAGTAGTGACATCACTCGATTTTTCTTCCAGCGGAATCTGATGAAAACCTGCTTTAGATCTAGGGTTGAAAAAAATTTGGTTCTTCCTGGTTGATCTAATATGTCACCTATTCTAGGTAAACGAAATTAATCGGCCACTAGTTTATTTTGATTTATAACCCTAAAATGTACGCAAAGTCTCCACGCTTTTTTGCCATTTGATGATTTCTTTGGAACGAGTAATATCGGGCTGTTGTATTCAGCTGTTGATGGTTCAATAATTTTGTCTTCTAGCATTTTTTGCACTTGATTGTTTATTTCGTCTTTTTAAGCATGCAGTATTCTATAGTTCTTGATGTACACAGGATTTTGGTCTGTCAATTTTACTGTTTGTTTATAGAAGCTATTTGTTGTTAATTTGTCTGTACTTAGAGCAAAAATGTCGGAAAATTCTTTACATAGAGCAATTGTTTTCGTTTTTGCTAAGTCTGGTATATGCTTGTTTAGTTCTCGTTGTAAAACTGATTCTCTATTTTCTATTGTAGTATCTATGTTGTAAATCTGATAGAGGTAGATATACGCAAAAGAACGAAAGTGGAAGACATAATAACAAGAATTGCGAAACTAAAGTGGAAGTATGCAGGACATGTAGCTAGACGCAATGATGATAGGTGGAGGATGAGATTATTAGAGTGGCGACCGCGAAACGACAAACGAAGTGCAGGAAGACCTCCCACAAGATGGTGAGACGACATAAAAAGAATCGAAAGTCATTGGATGAGTGTGGCTCAAGATCGTAAACAATGGAAATGTAAAGGGGAGGCTTATGTCCAGCAGTGGACTACGATAGCTGGGTGAAGAAGAAAAAGAAGAAGAAGAAGAAATCTGATAGTTTTCTAAGCTTTCTATTTCTATGTCTTCGTTTTTTATTGTGACACTTTCGAGCGTTGTGTTTAAAATTCTCACAAAAGGACTATCTTCAGAAACGATTGAGGATGCTACAAAAACACCTGGGGATATTTCTTTATTTAAAACCACTGAACTTCCTTTTAGGCGTTTCAGGTTTTTTCTCTTTCTTATTATTTCACATCTTGGAGGTATTGTGAGGATGTCTTCTGATGGGCCTGAGTGGATGGGTAATTTTACAAACCGATTTCCATTTTTTACGGCCATCATCCAATTAGCACAATATAGGTGACATTGATTTTTAGTTATAAAATCTCTACCTAGGATTCCATCTGCGGGAATAGCAAAATTGTCGTTGACTACATGAAATTTGCGGCTTACTTGATATTCTCTGAAGTAAAGTTTTGTTTTTGTAGTACCTATTGATGCTATCGTACCATCTGTGACTGCTTTTATTTTGCAGACTTCTGTTTTGTTTATTACCTGCAGTGGGTTTATTTTCTATCTTTTGAATAGTGGTATATCAGCGCCGGTGTCTATAAGAACTACAATCGTACCATTTCCAGTCATTTCTGAGCTAATAGATACAAAGTTCGAAAGTGTGAGGTCCCAATTAAAGATATTTACGATCCCCTTGCTGGACCTAGCTGAGGGTCCTCGGAGTTTTCCGGGTTCTTCTATTGCCAGCTGCCTTACGTATCCGCCGTTTCCTCTGGGCATATACTGCTGGTTTCCTCTGGCTCTAAACGCATAATGATTGGCTCTGCCTCTGTAAGTATGACCATTTCTGTTGTGACTCTGTTGTTTTCTCCAATTATTGTCTTGTCTGTCGTACTGTGCATTACTTGGGAGATAATTACCTCGATAATTACCTCTATTGCCTCTTCTAAATGGCATGGCGCATTTGATTGGGTAAAATGGCCTTGTGTATAGCACTGAGTTTGCTGGTATCTCGTCGTTTATATTTAAGAACTTAGACAATGCCTCTTGGCAGTTGTTGAATGTTCCGGCTTTAATGATTTTCTGAGGTTGAATTCATGATTAGGGCCTTAACTGTTGTGTTTGTAGCCTAGGATTCGGCTACTGCTACTGGGACTCCTTTGTGGATGTATGCTCTCTTTAGCCTTTGTGCCAGGTAAGATCTCTGTGGCAAACCTGGATTTATTTTTGTTGCTTTGTTTGAGGCCAAAGAGTTTTGCACTGGTCATTTGTGAGCTTTCTACCCTAATTCCTGCTTTAAGTTTCTCTATTATTAAGGTTAGGGTGTCACTTGCTTCTACTAAGTCTCTGGCTTTCCCAATTAATCTTGTCTTTATGTAGGCTACTGCATTGGCTTCGTGGTTTTCTGAATTTACTTGTAGGAGTGTAAGGGCGTCAATCACGGTCTGTAATTTATCGGGTGAGCCATCGAATTCTGTTGGGAAAATTTTGCTTGCTAAATTGAAAAATTCAACGTTTGTCATTGCCATTTTGCAATCTCTTTGCGTATCTTCTTCTGATTCGGCTTCTTCTATGTCTTCTTCTAATACTTCAGGGTCAATATATTCGGTTGACGAAGTAGGAATCTCATATAGGGCTTTCAACACTTGATACGCTCTTATTAATTGTCCCTTATTGAAGTAAAAAGTTTCTTAACAGTAAGTATTTGTTCATCGCTTAGAGTTTTTTAAACTGAACGAACGACTTTGATATATTTATTGTATAAGTTCAGTAAATTATCACGAATTTCTTTTTTAATGTTTTCCGCTTTCGGCGTCTGCTTTTTAGGAATTCTTTTCGATTCGTTGATAATTGCAATTTTTATGTCCTGTATTCCGGCCAAGGTGTCTTCCCACTTTATATCATTCATAGAAATAGATTTCTCGACTACTAGTATTGCGGGGATACGGTGACTTATGACGTAAAATAATTAGATAGGTACAATACTGTGCAAAAATAGAGCACACGTAAAATAAAATCAATAAAATGTATACGTAGTGTTTCAGTCGTATGGATCCCCCAATAAATAGTCATAGTATAACGGCATAGATATCATATGTGTAAAAATAAATCGTAATAATAATCGGTATCGGAGATAATAATGGTAAAAATACATTGGAAAGAATAGTATAGATAAGAATATGGTAAGAACAATGCTAATAATAAATAGTAAAAAATAATATGTGCTGAATAATAAAATGTGAAATCGTAAAATAAAATAGTTCACTGTTCAATAGTCACGCAATCACTTAAATTTTACAAAAAATGTCTTACTCATCCGCAACTGCTGTCCTATGAGCTGCTAAACTTCGGCTGCCTGCGCCCTGATGCCCATACTTCTAGATATTTGCCGCTTTACTCCCTTCTGGTAAGTGGCTCTCAGTTTTAGGAATAAAACTGTCACAGCTGCTGCCACCAAAGCATACATCGCTACCCTCATGTCCATCGGCATATTGATTTCTTCCTGTTCTATGAAGCTGGAGTTCACCACACCTGTATCGGTGACCTCCGCTTGCTTAGAGCTGGATTTACCCATATTGCACATGATTCACCGCGGCACACTCAAAACTCACGACAAGCGTTGCGAATGGCAGGATCGCCATGTAGAACTCCGTTTATTTATTGAATAAAACTCCAGGTAACTATAGTTCTGTATTAATTTTAGTAAATAATATATAAGATAGTAACGCGACATAATGTATATTCTTATAATCTACGTACGCATATCAATGCGTCACTCAGTCTTTTCTTCTCTCTATCTATATCCTGGGTTGGTGAAGATTCGTATTATAAATATAATGTTACAATAACAATGCTAATTCAACAAGGTTGACTTAGCCTTGTCACCCGTGTCGAGTATCTCGTTCATTGAAGTTAAACAATAATATTACGTGTAATAGGTAATGTAAATAACCTTCGTCTAGACCGCGGATTAGCCGGGTTACCTTCACGATCTAATTTATGAAATACCGAGTGTTTTCCTGATACATTACACTATGAAAAATTGACTTTTACATAGAAATAGCCGTCATGATTGATGCAACCACAAGTAACAACCAACGCACCAACCACAAGTAATAATTAATAAATCATGTTCACTCAATATGTTTTTCTATAATATGATCCCATGGAAAAGTCTGGCAACTGTCTTCGTAGTGTAAATATAGATAATTATTAATACCCATAATAAGTGATATGTTCTAGATTCATACTTGCATTATAAAAAATAATGTCCCAGGTTGGAAATTCAAACAGACTAATTACGTTCTTAAAGCATCTAGTCGGGTCTACCTCGGAACCGGGTTTTTCACGACAAAATATCACAATCGTCGCACGATTTAATGGGACGTTCCGGGAACATACCAAAGGCCTCGATCCAATGCTTACAAAACGTTTTTAAAGTTTAAATCAAATATATCATCATTCCCGATATTTTTTGGTTCAGTCTATTCGTAAGCTAAAACTCTTACCGTCATAAATACGTAGCTCAGAGAATTATTGTACCAAAACGTGGGATCCATTCTATTATCATCTATGGCCCATAATGCTACAGTTTTGATGTAGTAACTTGCAATGATTTTATCTCCAAACTTCTCTTTCATTCTCTAAAAAAAAATATTTTAGTTACATAAGAAAATATACATTACGCTAATACCAAATATAGTTATACCAGGCAACAGAAATAGGAATTATAAATATTATAAATACCATCATGTGAAATAATAGTAAATAGAGAAAGGCAAGCATTATATAGGATGCTGCAATAGTGCGTCGACTGCGTCGACCTTCTATAGCTCTTATACCACGTAAGTTAGAAATTTCGTTCTAGTGATATGCACGACGGCGACGACGTATTTAATGAAAATGTATTCAAATGTAGAAGGGTCACAAAACTCCAAATAACATTCTCTTCCCATAGCATATTCAGAGATTGTTTAAATCCGTGGGTGGTTAAGGTTTATTTCTACTATGGTTAAGGTATCCAGAACCCATTTTTTTGTTAGTCACCAGGAATATCCGGAGAAATTTAACCTTTTTATACTTTTGAAACTTTCATTTTTATACGCCTTTTATGCTTATTGTACCTTTAACAATTTAACCGTAGGTTTTAATCGATCCATGTCTCTTATAAGGATTCTTTCTTGTTCTTGGCAATTTAATATCCAGTAGTGGTCACTATTTTCGACGCTTTTGGGTTTTTTCGGTACTATATAGAAGTCTGGCTGAAAAAAAAAGTAAAAAACGAAATTAATTTTGCTTGGCTCAATTCCATCGAGAGCATCTGCCAAACTGGACAATCGTTTCTTTAAGGTTAGATAGATCTTTACCTTTTCATCAGCGACGGGATTTGGTCTAAACCCTCCTCGTGGCCATTGATCTTCATCAAAAACAAAGCATGGCACCAAGTCGACATCGAAATGAATATTTTCTAGTTGAAGGTGCAGTGTAAACGCTGGACCTGTTTTCGTCATATTTGCCTAGAATGTAAATTAATGTTTAAAATTAAGCAAATCACGGTAATCCTGATTAGATCTAGAGGACGTAAGGATTACGGAAAAATATTCCCAGTTTCCTCAAATAGAAATAGCCTACTTTAATCAAGGAAACTAATATTTGTTTCGGTTAGTTGGGTTAGCTACTAGTTTCTTTGATGTAGTCAAACTGTTTTTAACATTATATTAATGTCTGTGACTCGCAAACATCTTAACAAATTTTAATAAAGTTTTCCGAATTCGAAAGCTTGTTTCATGCAGATTCAGTGGCGATGAATCCTTTTAGCACCCTAAACACGTCTTAATTTTTACATTACACAAACATAGTGGAAAAGAAAACAATGCAAAACATCTAAAATTTCGACCATGTTTCTCTTTTTTAATCTATATTTTTGTCATATATGGTGCATTGAAGTCAGAGTCAAAGTCATATAAGAAAAAAATAGACAGATTTGTTCCCCTTCTTATCTCCTCTCGGCAGCTTGTTTTTAATAACGTGAGAGAAAAATTACATTTATTAGAAAATAGAGCATGTTAAAATATAAATTTTTCGCTTTAAAGTACACCGTGTAGAATAGTGTAGTTTATAATACTAACATATGGAAACACAAAAAATACGAATTGTTATATCTATTTCCTGCTAGAAACTTTGTAAACCTATGCTCTATGTTACTACTTCACTACTTCACATTGTTCACAAAATCGGTACTCCCTCTTGCTGCACAGGCTGAAAACGTCGCGTAGCCGGCACTCGTCTAGAAAGAACTGACCGCCATGTTCATGAAAACAGAGTATCAATTCATTTGAACCCAAATATTACATTCCATGCATAAGTAAATAAACTCATAGTCGTACTCTGTCAACAAGGTCTCTGTTTGGCTTCATGAAAGGTGAAAGCAGGAGTGGTAATGCGAAGGTATGGTATTTTGGTATTTATATATGAACGCCTTTCAACATTTGTTATACTCACCATCTCTCTTTTGTAAATAAATTTGGCCACCTTCTATTACGGGATTGCCTTTTTCATCAAGGAGACAGGCAAACTCATTCACATTATTATCCATTTGTTGGGGAAAAGTTCAAAAATACAAAGAAAAGACATACAAATATTAAGCGGAAACATCAAAAGTTATAACTTTCATCTGTTTCTCAAAGTTTAATGACAAGACAAGCTTCATTTCTTCATCAACGCGCATTTCGCATATGTCAGGCAATTATTGCCCGCCTAATTTAGTAGGGTCATTTAGGAACACCTTGAGCTATTCCCATTATCATTTCTGAACGGAAATATATGACGTCATTAGTTTTACCCGTTCGGTTTCTGAACGAATTTGGGGAGACCCAAGTATTACCTGGACATTTCTGAACGCGCTCCAGGTGGCGCGATTAGCTTGGGCTGCCAAAAGCGCGAGATATTTGAATTGAATGTTTCTTTGATTGCTTTATTGTTATATTTTATCAATTCTAATGTGGTGAAGATCTTTTAATTCTATTATGTATTTGTATGATTAATTTTTAAAAGGATGAGTTTATGCAATGTTCACAAATAGTTTTGGATAAAAATTCACACAAATACGCAATAAAATTTTAAAAATCTTCACCTCATCAAAAGGGACAGATCATCAAAGTCTCTGATGTAAGAAAATTGCAGTTGATCGAAACAGTATTCAAATAACCGAACAGATCTGCGGTTCTAGTATACCAGCCCGCCGAAAGCGCAGCCCTTACGTGCCGGTTTTGGATTACTTGCAGTTTCTGCATTTGATAATCCGAGATAGAGCTCCAAACCGGTGCTCCGTACATGAGAAAAGGTCTGGTGATGGATAGGTAGAAGGTGATTTTATTTGCGGGGCTTAAAAAGGAACCATGCCTGATAAGGGGTCTTAACTTATCGCATATTATGCGATTTTTGTTTTTAATATAGGAAACATGTTCGATAAACGTAAGCCTCTTATCAAGCATGATCCCTAAATACTTTACTTTGGATTTGGGGGGGATGGGGGTGTTATTGATAAGGATGGGAAGGGCTTCGATATTTTTGAAATTTCGAGTGAAAATAGCTAACTCGGTTTTGCTAGCGCTTAGCTTAATTTTCCAATCCGAGTGGTATTGACTTATGAGTGCCATATAGGCAGCAATGTTATTTGTCGCCTCTTGCGCGCTAGGGGCTTTGGAGTAGAGGGCAGTGTCATCGGCATATAATGCCAGGGATGAGTGAGGATGGGAGGGAAGATCTGCTATGTAATAGCTGAATAGCTGCGGTGATAGTACTGTTCCCTGCGGGACACCAGTCTGAATCGGCCTCAAGGTTGAATCTGAGTTGCCGATGCGTACCGAAAAGGAGCGCCCGGCCAGATATGACACGACCAGGGCTAACCCAAACTAACCCAAATGCAGCGGAAAGCCATGTTTTACAAATAATTTATAAAACAGGCCGTTATGCCATACCCGGTCAAACGCCCTCTCAGTGTCCAGAAGTAACAAGGCGGTGCAATGCCCTTCATTGAAACCCTCGTATATGTCATGCACGATCTTCGCGGCAAGCATGTTATTACCATGCCCACTGCGAAAACCGAACTATTCGTCCGGTAATATACGGAGGCTCAGGGCGGCCTCGTTAAATCTAGACAGTATGAGCTTTTCGGCAACTTTACTCATTGTACTAAGCAACGAGATTGGGCGGTAGGAGCTCGTCAGCTTCAAGTATTTCCCGTGTTTAGGAAACAGTACTATTCGCGCGATCTTCCACGAACTAGGAAAGTGTTGCAGGCGTAGCATAGCGTTCACTACATGCATTAAATGTACAAGGGTTTTTTGGGGTAGGTTTTTGAGGATGATGTTGGGGATGTTATCAAGCCCCGGAGCCTTATTCTTAGGTAGATGGTTCAGAACCTTGCGCAGCTCGGCTGGAGTGACGAGAAGTTTACTCATCACAGGGGGCGGAATTGGATATTTGCAGTTCGAAAACGGCTTTATAAACTCCGTGATATGAGCGTGCAATGGCTCGGTGTCCGGTGCTTCCCTGTGTACACCCTCAAGGAAGTCCGCAAAAGCCTCAACCTTGGCCTGATAGGTCATTACATCCTTGCCGCGATGGCGAATAGCGGGGATGTCAGTTGGACCTCTGCGAACCTGTCTCGTGAGCTTCCACAGGGAGCCATCCCCCGTGCCTAGCCCATTCACGAAGCTCATGCAAGTCGCGTCCCTGTGTGCACGAATATTCCTCTTTATTTGAGCGTTGAGTGCATTCACCCTTAGCCGGTCGTTTACAGCGCGATTCCTTTGCCACCTGCGTCGAACTCGATTCCGGAGATTAATGAGGAGAAGGATATCATCAGGAAGAGATTCCGTAAACGGCTTCTTCCTGACTTTCGGACATAGTGTGTCTCTGACGTGCTGTATATTGCGGGTTAAAGTGTTCACTTCATTCTCAAGTTCTTGGACGGAGTCTATTTGCCTCGGGATGACAGTTAGGTCTCCTAATCTCGCTCGAAACACCCTCCAATCAAGATTTTTATATGAAATCCTCTGAATTTCATCGGCTTCCGGCCGCCTAACGTTAGTTAGACTCATCTTGATTGGAAGATGGTGCGAGTTGAGATCGCCTATGACCTTGGGTCGTGCGGCGCCTGCCACCCCTCGAACAAATGCCACGTCCAAGTGCGAGGGGATGTAGCGTTCACTATAGTATGTGGGGTCGACTGTTCTTAGGTACTGGACTTCCAGATTGCTTTCAATTAGATTGCGGACAACGCGTCCTTTGTGATTCGTGCAGTTGTCGCTTGGCGTTGAAATCACCTATCAATATTGAACGTTTGCCCGGTTCGATGAATGCTAAGATGTCAGCTTGCATTATGCGCAGATCAGGGGGAGCGTACGCGCCGCTGACACACAGGCCACCTTCCAGCTCGACGCTCACATGTTCAATGAGCGACAGTGTTGCCACAAGCACTTTTTTTTTCGAGGTAGATTAACGTAAACGAGCGTGGTGGAATTGGGTCGGTGAGGGGTAGAATAAATAAAAGCTAATATATTCACTATTTTTCATTTAGGAGTCGCAAATTTTACTAGCGTTTAGCCGCTGACGGTAACTGACTATCCATATGGTATTATTACGGCTTTGCATGGCAGCATGGCCCTCCGCTCGCTTCGGTCGCTACAGGGACTCAATCAATAAGTACTAACCAAAACTAACCCAAAATTAAGAATCATTGTTTTTTTTTTTATTAATTTAGCTTTTTTTCTAAACTTTGGGTTAGCCATGGGTTAGGTTTGGTTAGCACTTCGTTAGTTCTTGTTGATTGAGCCCTTATAGCGAGCGAAGCGAACGGAGGGCCATGCCAAAAAGCCATAATAATACAATATGGATAATCAGTTACCGTCAGCGGCTAGACGTTAGTTCAAATTTTGCGTTAGCCTAAGCCTAAGCATAAATTTAAACATTCCCAAGGAACTCACTAATCACTAAACAGTTTGACTCTGGACAGAATTTATTCACAGATTTAGCACACTACAACAATTAACAAAAAAAAGCCGTAAATTTTTGGTTGGCGTCAGGCCGGTTTTGTCATTTTACAGTTTTTTCCTCGGAAACACACGTGGAAACACATAAATTGAGTGTTTTTACGTCATTTTTAGTAATATCTTTATAGGCGGAAACCTAATAGTAATCAACTGTCTCGCGGGACAGTGGAGTGAATAGGGGTGCTGGGTGGGGTAAAAAAAAGTGTACAAAAATGGAAAATATTCGGTTTGCAAAGGCAAATTTTGTTAAAAATATGTGCTATTTTCATAAATATTCCAGTGGCGTAACAAGGATATGGAAAAAGAGCTCCACTTTCCCGTTGCAGTTGACTATTTTTTTTATGGTTCTACTAATATTTCAATTCGCGCATGGCCCTACGCTCGCTCCGGGGGCGCAACCAAACAAAACTCACCCACACTAACTCAAGGCATGCCCAAAATGAAAAAAAAAATACTTTCGGCTGTGTATTGTCTATATTTCCAGTGTTTTTGTGAAGTGGTGCTGAAAATTTGTGTGAAAACTCAAACTTTGGGGGCTCTTTTTCGGCTCAAATGGATCCTCCGATTTCAATGAGCATGCAGTCGGTTAGTGTTGTTTCGTTGCAATTGGAACGGGACAGTGGAGTCCTTTTTCCCTAACCTTGTTATGCCACTGGATTATGTATTAAAATAACAAATTTTTAACAAAATTCGTCTTTGCAAGCCGAATATTTCCTCTCCTGCAAAACATTTGATTACTTTTAAGTTTCCGCCAAAATAAAAAACGCCAAAAAATTACGTAAAACACTCAATTTGTGTGTTTCTGAGGAAAAAACGACAAAACCGGCCTGGCACGTCAACTGAAAAATTACCAAAAAGCAGAAAAAGTACATTAACGATTTACGCTATTCCCAGGGGAATCACGAGGATCGCGATCACGATAATCAAGAATCCTTGGGTGACCATTCAATGTTACCATTATTTATACAGGAAAGACAATGGTGTTACCAAGTCAATATCGATCGATAATATCGTTAAATTAACCTACACGCGTTTTCTAGTGACATCTATTAGCTTATTATGACAGCTAAAAAATGCCGAAAACTATTATAAAGCTTCGTCTGGACTTCTTTAAAGACAATGTCTAGATTCTTGATTATTTCACTTTTTTAAAACTATTGAATAACATTTTTTTTGTATAATTAACTTTTTTTTATAACTGATATTTTGGGAGCGGGGTAGATATGTTCGAGGGGAGCGAGAAAGTGAAATTGTATTAAAAAGGGGTAGATCTGCCCCGAACGGGGTAGCAGTGGTAACACTGATGAGCGATCTTACTGGGACCTCCTTTTATACTTGAGCGACCGGTGTATCAGGCAAATCACGCCTCCCCCTTCTCTGATTGGTAGATCAAAACGTTCAGTTACATATCCACGAATTTTAATTTTAAAATCCGCAGCTAAGCGCGTTTCTAACAAAAAGCAATCTGAAAATTGGATTTGTACATGAAATATCTAAATTCGTCGAGTTTATTTCTAATACCATTGCAATTCCAGGATAGAATATTAAGAAGGAGCATTGAAAACAAGCCATCTAAATATTATATTTGTGAATTTCGGAGGTAAAGAACTGTAAGGTACCTTGCAGTATCTTTACCGTATCTCCGTTGCATGCTTCAAGCATGCTGCTGAATTCGTCGAGCGCCAAATACAGCTCTGATATGTTAACAAGTGAGTTAATTTTGTTGACAACATTTGTTAGATTTGTGATCATGTTATGTGCGTTATTTGCATTGCCACTTACCCCGCTACTTTGTGGCGCGGATTTCGTCTGTTGCGAAGCCTTGAGCGTATTAGGGAATTCTTTGTCATAATTCTCAGGGGGGGTGCTCTTCTACCTTGGGGTTGGCGTTGAGGGGGTGCTTGGAGTTGCGGGTCCGTACTTCTTTTTGTACCCCTGAAGGCCCGCGCCCCTGCCAGGCCGGCGTGGCGGGCGCGGGAGCTGGTTTAAATTGTCTAGGGGGTTGCTTGCTGGTTTGCAATTGATTTATTTTAAATAAATATACCGGGCAATCTAAATCGATTGCTCGATGTGGGCCCCCACAGTTAGCGCACTTAACTGTGGTGCTGTTGCAGGACGTAATTTCATGCGCCTCGGCGCATTTGCTGCACTTGAAGTTCTTAGTGCAGAACGACATCTAGTGTCCATGCCCCTGACATCTCCTACACTGCATAATGGGGCGAGTGTTTCTTCTGTGTTCCCATGTTATTCTGATATTCATAATTGTTCTAATATCTTGTTGAATTTTCTTGAGTGTTACAGAAGCCTCTGCAACTACAAGATATAGCGGTTCTCGAGTCTTTTTCATCTCGAAGATGTTTTTAATATTGTATCGGTATTCATCCGTGATGTACTTTTTAATTTCGTTCACGGGAATATCGCCGTCAAGTCCTCTAAGTACGTATGCCCTCGTCTTCTGGGTTTTCTCTGCATACGTATGGTATTTAATACTTTCGTTATCCATGACTCTCTTGAAGGTAGCCCAGTCTTTTTCGTGTTCGAAATAAAATATTGTGCTGTTTCTAGCATATTTTATTGAGAATTTTTGGATTTGCATATTTTTCATGTCGGTTAATAACGCAGACTGCGCTTTTAACTTACCCTCCATGACTACGGGGGGTGGTGGCCCTGGTTTGGTTTTCAATACCGATTGAGCTTTCTGCTTAATCCCTGTGCTAGTGCGGGTAGTTTGGGTTAGTTTGTTTTATTGCTTACGTTCGACGAAGAATTAACACTTTGTGCATCGTCGGCGTCGTCTAGGTCGGATAATACGTCATATTGGTTTGTAGTTTCGATGCTGGAGGGTCCGCTAAAGTCTAGCCTAACCTCTTTGACGTTTTTCTTAAACGGTATAGTCTTTAAGGGTATTTTAAACCCTTCAGTGTCGGTTCATCCTATCAGGAGCGCAGAATCTTGTCGCGCATTCGGATTGACCTTGTCCAAGGTTACGGTCGTTGCAGGCTGGTTGTCACCAGGGCTTTTTTCTGACACTTCTTTTGTCGATGTGGTTTGCTCGACTTCCATATCAGAGCTGTCATTTAGAGTTTTTTTGCCGTTTTTGCGATCTTCGGCCGGTGTCGATTTTAGCCTTGATTGAGGACTTTCTAAAGGATGTTGAGGGAGGTAGATTATGTTGTTCTCTTAGATGGTCTATGCCCTTGAGCAGATTTGGCATTATGTCTTCTGTGTTCATGTGTGTAACTGAGCACAGAGTAGATGCGATTTCAGCGCATTTTTTGCATTCTGCAATACTTATATTTAGTCGCTTGTAGATGTAACGAGTACGGTTTAACACCGCATCACTAGGCGGGCCACTACGGGAGTCCTCTGACCGGACAGAAGAGGTATCATCCTCCATGTCCGTCATTGCAGGGCAAATAAGGGTTGTTGCCGGGGTTACGTCCCCGGCGACTAGAAAAATGAGCGCACTAGGCTTATATAAGTCTTCCAGTAGATATAAAGCAGACTAATCGACCAGTAGGTAAAATAAAACACGGTAAACGAAGAAAAACGCGTGCGGGCTCGTTTGCTGGAGACCCCGCTAAATCCAGTCCGTACAGTATATCGATACAATAAGTCTAAGTAGTCCACTGATCCACTACACTCCGGACACAAATTAACGTTTCAGTCACAAGATTAATGAAAAAGTATATCTTTCAAGCAAAAATGTGTGAAATTCACACAAAAAATATAAGAAAACACCAGCAAGCCAAACTAAAAGCAGCCTAAAATGAAAACATGGTGTAAGCACGGCAAATATAATATGCTGTGCCGTGGTGTAAGTAACGTATTGAACTGGCACAGTCATACTTGTCGTCGACAAGCTTGTCGATGTCATCTAGTATTCAGATGTTCAGCTTCTAATGCAGAATTCCATGAGTTAGACGAAGACATATATCATTTGTTTTTGCAACAGCGTCGACACGACCTTTGGCTCCATCTACAATCACCTTTGGTGATGTTAGATAAAGAGAGCGCTATACGGAAATGAATTAAGTAAAAGAGAATGCATGATGGGACAATCTTTCTATTTTACTTGACTGTCTCTCCCTTGTCTCTGGCCGCCATCTTCATTATTTTCATTTATTACTTTATCCCCTCTTCACGTTAATATTTCTTATGTTGGCATGTATACATCTGGTAATGATTTATGAATGACCTGCTCTGTCTATTGTTTTTATATGTCTTTGGTTTGAGTCGATATCTTAGAACTTTTTGGCAGCTTTTTGAGTGAAATAGTCTATGACAAATATTATATTCGCTTTTTAATATATTTTAGACAAAAATAATGAAATGTACCAATATATACTTGCATAGTGGCACATTTTTTTAGCTATGCTTATATGGTCTAGATCATTATTTTTAGGAGGGAACCCTTAAACTCATACCGAGTGTTCCAAATTATAAGGTTACGGATGTTGTTGTTGAATGAAATTAAGGTTTATCATTTATTTTAAATTACAAATCTATTACAGCTTTAAATACTTTTACTCGCGTTATACTCTTCCAGTTTTTAAAACATCGGTATGAACAGTAAACAAAGAGAGCTATAGTTAAAATTTAAGATTTTTTACATCGCTTTCTTTTTCATACTGGTATGATATTAAAACGTGTTTAATTGGAAAATAGAATTTCCCGCCACTGAAATTAAATGATTACTAAATAAATGACTTCATGGAATATCATCCTACATTTTTGGCATTCTGGCAAACTAGCAATGCTGTGCATATGTACTTTAAGCAGTTTAATCCTTTCACTCGTGTGATTACATATCTTTTTGAACTCATGTGGGCAACACTAGTTACTCAAACATGTTATGAAAATTACTACTTCTAGCGAATAATATAATATATCAATACCATATTACTTACAAAAACATTTCCATATGGCGTCGGAAAAATGTATCTGCCTCTCCTAGTCGTGTCAAAGGTATTAAGGGCCTTTTGGAACACCTGTTCCATCCATTGCCGTACTTTTGCTGAATCCAGGAAGTAGTTTTTATTCATTAACCTATGGAATATTCAAAAATATATAACCTGAATCGAAACTGTTTTACCTTATAAAAGTTTAATAAAACGGACCTTTTCAATTAAATATAGTAGACATTTTGCTCTAGATTACTCATTTTTAAAACAGTATAAACTATAAACTGTTAACAATTTTAAAATTAAAGTATGGTTGCTTATTGTTGTGATCGCGTACAACATTCTTCCTAAAATTTCGTGCTTTAACTAGGTAAAACCAAAGAAAATACAAAAATATGGCATCAGGAGTTTTTTTTGTAGGTAGATAGCAACCGAGGGCGGTCGCAACACACGGCGATCGAACTGGCAGGGAACGAAAACGGTAAAGGACGTTTTTTGTGATATCTTTGTTAGTTTACAAGATAAAAATACGGGATTTGCTCTATTACCTTGTCAAGACATAAGCGAAACTTTTATGAAGAAGAGTTTTTTTTTTCATTTAGGCCTTTCCTTTTTGTTAATTGAGTGATATATTTTAAAAAAATACTTTTTTATTTTTGTATCATAAAGAAGTCTTTTCGATACGCAAAGTAGTTTCTTTAAAATTTGTATTTCATTATTTTGGTATAAGGTGACAGAAAATGTCTAATTTTGAAATATTTACATGTCGAATTTGATAAGCGGGCCTAGTCAATGCATCATTGGGATATGTAACCAAGGTTACTAATTCAGGAAATAATCTAGCCGTATACCACTCAAACTATGAATTCAATCAATTAAACTACATTCAATATTTCTCGCATGATTTTTCTTTTTGGCAAATAGTTTCATGCAAAATAATTTATAAATAAAAAATTATTTTGCATTCAACATTTTCCAGAAAAATCATGCTCAAAATATTGAACGTAGTTTAATCGATTAAATTCATAGTTCTCGTGATATAATATATGATTATTTGGCGACCCGTGGTTATGAGGACAGTTCAATAGGATCTTACGAGAATAAAATATCACCATTTTTTATTATTTTATTTGAATAATATGCTCCCTTTCGAATGTGTGTATTTCTCGTATAATTTTTAATAACTGACCATCGTTGTGTTATGCATTTGGACAAAAATTGATGCAGCGAAAGGTTACTTAAATGCATTTTTATTTCCCATTGTTGTTATATTTATTAAGACCGAGCTGTGTGAGTAAACGCATTTTCATTACTGGATAAATATTTTTGAGTAAAAAAAATGTATTAGTGAAAAAATAAGTTTACTGCAAACGTGACGTGATCCTCTTATATATTTTATGAAAACCAATATAATACATATAACTGAAGGTGGAATTAAGTACAGGGAGATTCAGAAAGTGGGTGAAAAGTTAATACAGGATTTTCATCGACCCGAGGGGGTAGACACACTGGTACTGCAAACCCGTTTATAGCTAACGAACAGGAGGTGACGAAAAGGCCGAAATTCAAGTAAGTAAATGGATTAGGTAAGGAGCGGTTCGTTACGATTCGTTACACAACGCTTGAGAAGTATGTACTGATTTTGTATAAATTAAATCGTGATATTATTACGTTTTCCCTTAAGTTCTGACAAAAAACCTTTACTATCTTGAAATAATACTCTCTTTATTCCTTAATAATGTATAGAATTAAATACAATATACTACTCTTTTAACCTAAGAACTAACAGATCTTTACAGCCCAACACTTAATGAGCAACTCTGCGTTTTGCGCGCAGCTATTTATACCCAGTCGAACATATATCGAAATATTCCGAAATAGAGACGGCCTTAGCCTACACATCGGGAAAATAACAGAGATGTCCGGAAGGTTCTCGGTAGGCGATGATTCATGCGGAAATAGCGTAGACGCGGCAAGTTAGTTGTATAGGGTAGGCCAAAAACATACAGATGGTCAGAAGCCGTGACATTGTCTGTTCCGATCAGTTACTTCATTTTTTATATGCTTTGAGTCTCTCTTTTAGTTTGCTTCTGGGGCTACGTTTAATTCTATGCAACACGCCATTAATTCTTTTGATGACTGTGTAGAGCCCTTTCCGTACTGGAATTAGCTTGGGGATCTTCCATTTTTTCTTTGTGGATTATATAACCAGACTTTATCGTTCATCTGAAATCCCGTAAAGTTAGCTTTGAGATCATATCGTGGTCATTAGATCATTGGCTTTCTCCATATTCTCTCCGACCAATTCAAGGAAGTATAGTAAGTTTTCCTTAAGGGGGTTCGCGTTAGTCTTGAATTTCCATATTCTGGTTGTCTGGCGTTCCGAATAATAGGCCACAGGGTAAACGGAGTTCTCTTCCAAATAAAACCATGGCTGGTATTAATCTCTTCGTGTCATGGTGCTGATCTATAGGCCATCAAAAATAGTGGTACATGTTCCAATCCTTCTGATGTTCATCTACAACCTTCGACAAATGTTCTTCAATGGTTATGTTAAACCGCACAGACTGTGGATGTAAGGCTGTAGTTCGTGTTTATGGATGTTGAGTGACTCACAGACTTTCTGGAAAACCTTGGATTGATGTTGCGCCCTTGATCTGAGTGCAGCTCTAACGGGCCACCAAATCTGCTAAATATGTTATTCACGAGGACCTCTGCTATAGTAACAACTTCTTGATTGGGGATCGCAAATACTTCAAGTCATTTACTGAAGTAGCCAATTGCTACTAAAATGTACTTGTTACCATCATTTTTTTTGCGAAAAAGGGCCGACTACATCAATGGCGATACGTTCAAACGGTAGTCCCACATTATACTGTTTCATCTTTCCCCTAGATCTTGTTTTGAGTCCTTGACTTGCGGCACAGGTTGAACCAAAAACATTTAACCTAAAGAGACCCGACAACTCATTCATAAAAATCCGAAATCTTGCAAAAATATCAACAAAACGATTGTCCCGCCTCCTTATATTTTTATGAATCGTGTACAAACTTTTGTCAAACTTCGTCCCCACTACTAAATGTAGTATTGCCCTCCCCCGCCTGAATGAAAGCAAGGACAGTTCATAGACGTAGACTTTGAAAATGTGAGTCCATCATCATAATAATATCAATAAAGTAAATACGTTTAATTTGAAATGATGGTATTTATTCGAGTGCATTATTTAAAATATATTTATGTTTTATTTATAGTGTGTGGGTTAGATTGAGTTAGTTTGGGTTAGATATGGATTCTGAAGGTTAGTTAACACAAAATAGTTATTTTGCTGTGTCGCGAAATTTTTCCGTGTCCTTGCAAAACCACTGCGATGAAACCAAAGAAGTATTCACTTCAAAAATGATTTAATAGAGGTTGGTAAATGACTGCAAACATATCAGATTATCCATTAATATCACATACATAGAGGTAAGTATTATAAAATATTAATTAATCACATCACAAAATGGTGCCCACTGTACTACTGTGTTTCATTTAATTTTACTTACTTGTGGAAACTCAGGTTCGGATGATAATAGCTGGAGATTTTGCATACCTCACAGCGCAAGACCATCGTTACTTTGATATAAAGTTTATAAAAAATATTTATAGGAAATCACTCACGAAATACAAAAAAGCTACACCTCGCGTCGCGTCGCACAAATTCAGGCTTTAAAACGTCCATTTGAAACCAAACAAAACTGGGCGAAGAGTGCTATTTTGCACGTTTTTTAATGAAAAACATTAATTTATTCAAGTCGCGATCAAAAGTTGGACAGCCATCTTTTTACTTTTGACGTCTGTATTATTAGGAATCCCATTCAAAACGGTGTCGAAATATTTGCTAGTGAGCTTTGACATTGCACAATTTTGTTAATATCATAGCAACCAGTCATCAAAAATAGTGTCGAAAAGAGCTTCTTTTCGACACAACTTTGCGTATCGACAAGACTTCTTCATGATACCAAAATAGAAATAGTATATTGTGCAACAAGTGCTGAAAATAAGACTTTTCACACGAATGAGACAGTTTGGTGACACGAGCCGTAAGCGAGTGTCATAAAGTCTCATGAGTGTAAAAAGTCTTTTCAGCACGTGTAGCACACTATACTTTTTCTACGACTGCTACATACAGGGTGCCCCACTGGGAGTGTGGTAGAAAATTACATGTTATATGGGAAACATTTTTATTATTGATCTATCAGAAAATGTTATTCCTAATGAAAGAAGCTACGTGAGTAAGAGATTCTCGCTAAACCATAACTAGGGGCACAGTCCTAAAATGGGGCCACCGGAGTGGGGTCCCTATTTTCCAAATATTTTGAAAAAGAGGCTCCGAGGGCGAAGCCCTAAAATGGGGCCCCAGGGGGCCGAAACCCTAGTATGGGGCCTATGGTTCGGGAGTCCCATTTTTTACAGATTTAGCAATGGAGCCCCCGGGGGTGAAGCCCTAAAATGGGGCCCCAAGTCTTAAAAGGGGGCCTCTGGTATAAGAGTTCCATTTTCTACAGTTTTGCAAAAAGGGGCTCTCGGGGGGTGAAGCCCTATAATTGGGCCCCCTTTTTTAGAGATCTGGTAATAGGACCTTTGAGGGCGAAGCTCTAAAACGGAGACGAAGCCCTTTAATCTAAATACCCGAATAAGCGTGTGAATGTGAAAAGTATACTTTGCACACGCCGTGTGCAAAGTATACTTTTCACACGATGTTTGAAATGTCCAGTTTTCAAGAGCAGTTGTTAGTGCGTTTTTGTCTATTTTCAGGGTAGTCGTAGAAAAAAGTATATTCAACTTACATTTGCAATGAATGGTCATTGCATAATGTACTATTCAGCAGCTAATAATGAAATAAAATTTCCGAAAACTTATTTCCTGAATAATTTCAAATTTGAACACGAAATTTATGAGATATCAAAAATACGTAATTTTATCCCGATTTAAACGTTTTTGTGACACATAGGGTTTTTCTGCTCTCAATGGTTAAACGAAAACTTAAATCATACCACTGCTAGCCTAAAAATAAATTGCTTATCATTATTTTTGAGACAAATAAAAAGGAACTGAAGTATACAAATTTTAATTAAAAACATACAAATATGACAAATATCTGGTTAATGACATATTCAAATAGTAGCTTAATAACTATTTTCTGCTATTAAATACCGATTAAAACATATTTACAGCAGTGCCTTCACTGGTTTTGAAACGTTACCAAGTTAGTATACTTATGGAATGGGGAAGAGCCGTCGGTTGTCGACCTCCAATGCTCTCAATCTATTGGTGCAGTTACTTTACTACGTGCATACTATAAATATTTTGGGGGTAAAACAAGGCGGAACCAAGGGAAGCGGCATTGTCAGATTGACATGTAAGAACTTCAGAACCGGTTTTTGATGAATCAAAAATGGGGAAAATAAGTATTTAGTGTTATAATTTAATATGAAAAAAGTATGTATAGTAACTCGTAAACTTAAAATATGGCAACGCTACATCTATCGACCATAGAATGTGCCTCCATGTTGGGGGAAAACAAAGAACCATTTGTCCCGTCTCTTCAAGTTAAATGTCTTTGGGTTGAACATTGCCGGCACCACGATTTCACATCCGGCAGTAGTTGACCTAGCAAAATCAATCGCAGATCTTGTCAATCGTTTTGTTCACTCTGAGATGAGCACCAGACTTGTCATTATAAACTTCATCCACGACCTCCATACCTTCTTCTTTGGTACCACTAACTGTGTTTTCACTACTTTTCCATCAACTACCAGGGAGTCCCACTGAGTCTACATAGTTTTAAAAGTAAATACCCTCGTTGAAATATCTGTCTAGCTTGGTCTTGGTTGATGTCTTTCTTTAGCTTTTAGCAGTAGTACTATTTCACTATCCTCAAGCTTATCTTTTAAAACTGCTCTGTGGTCCACTGCTGATCAACCTCAAACTTGATTTGCCTCATGAAAGTGATTCCTTCTCGTTGATCTGTTCTTTGGTACCTGCATTATTATGCAATCTTCCTGCCCTGTGCTCAGCCTTAAAGTTATATTGTTGTCATTTTTCAAGCCACCTCGCTATCTGTTCCTCAGACTGTTTCATGTCCAAAAGCCATTTATGTACTGCATGAACAGTCCTGATTGGTATTGATATAAAATGCTCAACAGACCATATTATTGCCAAAAGCTCATTTCGGGTTACACAATAGTTAAGTTCAGTTTTCCAAAATGTTCGACTGTAGTATTCGATAATTTGTTCTTCTCCCGCTTGTACTTGCGATAAAACCACTTCGATACCGTTGTTGCTTGCAACCATATCCAACACAAACTTTCCCATTTGCTCCGGATATCCTAATATATTGGACTAGAACATTAATCCGCTTTTAATTTCCTGAACTCAAAATCACTTTTATGATCCCAGTTAATTGGTTCGTTTTTCAGTGAGCTTATGCAGAGGTGCAGCTATATTTGCAAATCTTTCGACGAATGTTCTGTAATAAGTACATAATCGAAGGAAGCTATGCAGTTCGTGTTTGACACGAGGACAAGGGACAAGGCCAGTCTTTGATGGCTGTAATCTTTCTTTGGTCGGTTTGGATTCCCTCTGATGATACGACATACCGGAGCAATTCAACCTTTTGTTGCAAAGAGAACATTTCTTTGGAATCAGTAAGAAGCTAATCATTTTTGATTCTAGTGAGTCTTCCTGCAGGTTTTGTAGTTTTTCCCATTACCATTATATCATCAAGACAGACTAGACATTTCTCCCAAGTAAAGCCTCGTAGAACAACTTCCATAAGACGCCCAAATGTAGCGAGGGCATTACCTAGTCAGAAGGGCGTAACTTTAAACTGATATAAATCACTTCCGGTAGAGCAGGCGGCCTTTTCCTTCTCGTGATCGTTAATGCCCACTTGCCACTTGCCAATAGCCGCTTTTTAAATCGAGTGTTGAAAACTAGTAAGAACTTGCTAGTGTCGTCAGGTCTGGGAAGTAGATAGCTGCCCTTCTTGGTGACATCATTAAGCCTTTTATAGTTCACGCAGAATCTGGTAGTCCCATTCTTCTTGGTGACTAAAGCAACAGGAGATGACCATGAGCTTGATGCCTCTTTAATAATTCCATCGTCAAGAACTAATGTGGTAACCTCTTGCTGTTTCGTCCCTGGTAACCACCGAGGATGCTGCCGTATGGAGTGAGCACTTCCAGTGTCGATTTTATGTTTTATGATGTTCCTTCTTTCAGTATTGCTATTTTTCCATTCAAAGGTTGTGCTCTGCTCTCTGATAAACTGTGTAGCTTTCTTCAGTTCTTCGGAAGACAGATGATGCCAGCACTTTGGAAATGTTCTAGGACTTTCGTAGGTGATGATGAGGATATTGCTTCTGACCGTGTTTCGCAACTGGTTACCAACTGCACCGGCTCGCAAGTGACTATTACATCTCTTTTATTGATTTTAATGGAAATTGATGAAATATTTCTTATCAGTATTTCGCCGTCTGTTTTGACTAGTGCTTTGCGTACAAGGTGTTTTGCAAGGCAATCGTAATGCTGGATAAGTCCGATGCAGCCTCCAAAATCCTTCTCCAATTTCCCAAAAATTATAAAATATCGAATAATAAATGGCCACTTCTTGTATACAAAGAACTTCCTATCTAAGATGCAATTTCAAAGAACGATCAAATCTTAGACAACCTCCTAGATACCTTTATAATTGTAGACTCACATCGAATGACTACATTTAAAGGATAAATAGAACCACACGTTAGTCTCCGCAGACAAATTTCCAATTCAGTCAATCTTAGATATACAGAGGTTATTGCCGATAAGTAGGTAATGGGTCAACTTGAGCGTGGGAAAATTTGGATGGCCGTGGAAAAAATTGCGTGGGGCGTGGGATCTTTTTTCGGGGACCTGGGCTGTGCTATTTTTACGGGCGTGGCACCTCACGACCGCATGACATCAGACCGTGGGGAATTTTTCAGCGACTTGGCCAATAGCATATTTAAGAGCGTGGCACCTCAACTTATGAATCGAGTGATCTGATTGGTCAGAGGATTTTGAAGGCATTTGGCGGACCGGGGGTAGTAGGAGCAGTTGGATCACGTAAACGATCACAGGCGTGGCATTCGACTGACAGATGATGTTTGACAGTTGGAGGGCGGCCGTTGGTAGTTGACAGGACGCAGGAAGTTCTCGACTATCCTCGGCCAGCCTCGGAATCTCAACCATCCTCGGAATCTCTCGGCCCTCGTCGGAGTCTCTCGGCTATCCTCGGAAATACTTAAATTAATAAGTCTTGGGAGTCTTGCGAGGATCGAACGACGAACTTTGGGTCCGAGGGGCTAACACGCTGCAACTGGCCCATCAGAGCCTTACGGAATTAGTTTTAAAAATCGTATATATGGCGCATTCGGAGGGATATGCGTGTTCAATAGTTATGTGTTCTATTAAGAATTTCCACTATAGGGAAAGACGCGGACTCAGAGCGGTGTCGGAACTATTTGGAAAACTATAACGGGAAGCCTAAATTCCTCAGATGGCGAATATTTTAAAGACTGTATAGAAAAGCTTACCCGCGATGAACAACATATAGAAACTGTCATGAAAAATCAAATATCCGTGACAACCTCGGTAATTAAAAGTTTCAATACCACCATTTAACCATTGGAAATAGATGAATAAATATTTAATGATAACATAGAAACTATTCATTTCTGATGACCTTGCTTTCTATAACGCAAAGGTAAGCAATTTAGGCTTGTGTGAATTCCTAATGGAGAGCTATTCACTTGTAGAAAACTCTTTAAACGATATACTTAACGCCATAATCTTTACAAGGTTAAAGATGCTTCATAGCTCAATCATCACCGCACTAGGTCTGACCGACTCCTTAAGACAAATCTCTCCAGCTTCACATAAAAATAATTTCAGCTTATTCTTCTAGTCTTGCAATATATGTAGATATCATAGAATTAGAAGCATATCAATCTGACTCTAAGGTAATATTTGTTGTTAAAATTTCCCTAGTACATCCCAAACGTGCAATCTGTACCACTTATTCCTATCACAGATAATCGAACAGGGTTTCATCACATGATTCTTACCACTCAAAAATATATCACGACAGACGATGATTCGATGCTTTACATTTCACTCCAAAGCTTAGACAACTGCAAAACCCTAGTCCTAAACAAGAAGATATTCTCTAAAGTACTCCCACATCCAATCGATAGTGACTCGATTCTCAACTCCTGAAGCAGCCAAGTTGAACTCTACCAAGAACACGTCAAACCTACCTGCTCATAGCTAAGGAATACAACGTTCAAGAAATCGACCAACTTAAACACAGATCATACACTTAAACATCTTACGACTTCAATCGAACTGTAGCGATTAAGAGAGTAGTAAGACAGTTCATGCAAAATGATTGATGTCTACCAGAAGATCACTTACAGGAACCTTCAAATTGAGATTCCTGTGAACATTTCCCAACGAAACTATCCTTGCCGGATATCAAACCGCTCAAACTCCACAAGATCGAAACGGATGATCTTAATATTGGCCAGCATAATCTGAATCAGTAGTCAGAAGAACTGGATGAGATCATCAACCAGCCTTTCATCGACATCACAATAACAACGATAAACTTAAGTCGTTGCTCTAGTTATCATCTACATTCTGTGCAAATTTCGACGTAGAACGCTACCAATGATCACATGAGCTTGTCCAATGACGACTCGCCTTTAGCACCAAGACCGCGGAATCGCAAACCTATGGGAATGAAATTCGGCAGTTCCTCCTGAGAAGAAGACCAAACCTTCGCCTCGACAACTAAATTGAAGAATTAGAACTAAGAAGTGTAAAATATCCTAAAATTAGTTAAAATATTTAATAAACATATTTTTATGAACATCCTGTATTACTTAAAATGCTACCCAACCGTCCGTGATATTTAGCTTTATACCCTTGAAAACTGATACCCTAACATAAACAAATAATATGAGCAGGGATTGAGAGACCTAGAACGAAAACGAAGGAGTGCAGTGAAAGCAGTGAGTGCTAGACTTTGACCGATCAAGAACCATGTATATAGAGTGATCATAGTTTACTTCTCTGTGATTGTTTGTGCACTGGTTAATCATATCGATATGTGAATAATAGTTTATATTGTTATTAAAGTCAATGGCAGGAGTTTTGATGGTATACCAGAGTTTATTGCCGGTTGGCAAGGTATTACCACCGTCTATAGATATTCTAATAAGTCCGCTCAGTCCAGCGTGCCGTGGAAAATACTGCCGTTGACCTTGAATACACTCGGCAGACGATGTACGATCAATATGAACTGCCGCTCGATTATTTTTATACGGGGAGCGTTCTATTAGGAATAAATGATATGAATATGATTATGTATTAATGTTTGGATTATTAATTTGTTATGAACAATTATTGACATTCTCTGTTTCATTTATAGCTCATTAATGATACTACTTTGTAATAGTTATGTAGTATTATAATAAATAAGTAAATAATAAACGAAATATTATCTACGATATGGATAAAAATACCAGTAGGTACAACTGGTATTGCTTAATTACGAACACAACTTACAAAACATAACAGGAAAATACCGACAATCGAACAATTTTAACCTGATATTTTCGGCTGTCTTATCGAT
>MU186215.1:82326-94792 GCA_016904865.1 Pissodes strobi | reverse complement strand
AGTTCTTTATTATAACTATGAAATTGCAGTTCAGAAATAAATTAGCCGGTTGATGTTATACGGGAGTGTGCAAAAGCGCACGAGCTAATAATTGAAGAGAAATAGTGCAGTTGAATTTTTGTCGTTTAATTATTAATAATCCGCTGTTTCCGTATTAAGCCAGAATATTAAAATTCACATTAATAACAGTTTTAAATATTTTATCACATTTCATCTTGGAATGCAATTTTTTTTATCTTGTAATTGTAATCAGATTTTTAAAACTGAATTCACAATATTGGTTAAAATGTAATATTTTTTTCATAAATACCAAAATATTGGAAACAAATTTAATAATTAATACGAGCATTGATATGTCTTAATAAATAAGGTAATTAGCAAATACAGGGTGATGCAAATAACTCTTTAAATGGAAATATCTCTATTATTTTTGAATTTAGAAAAAAATATTCCGAAAAAAAGTGGGTTAATTTGATCTGCTTTTACACATGCTTTTATTTTAATGTAAGTTTACATGATGTTTCAAAAGAGAATTTAATGCATATACCACATTTTTTAATGATTTTTAATTTTCTATTAAATTCTGCATATTCTTTCTTGTTCTCAGTATATAAAGTATCAACACTTTCGAAATATTGAAGGTTTTGGATACCTACTGCTACCTAAGGATAAAGATTTTTCAAATGCCATGGCACTGATGTTTAAACTTTAAAGTCTGATTTACTGAGTAAATTGTTGTTGTTATAGTTGTTATAAGTTTTTACTAGGTTTTAAATTCTGTTTTCTAAACTTGGAAATAATATACTAGGTAATTAAAACTTATAATCAACCATAAACAAGAAAATAACTAAAATGTTTCATTTCTCGCCTGAACCAGGCTGTTCTGTATGTTTCCCAGTAACCTCGTCACATTTCTCGTAAGAAAATTTCTGTGATTCTCATTTAAATTTTTTAATGCTCCGACAATTACTTCAGTATGGATACTTCTTTCTCCACAGAATATTTCTTTCAAATAGCCCCAAACGAAGGTCCACAAGTGTTAGATCTAGAAAGTTCACGCGTCAGTTCATTGATCCATATCTACCCATCCACACTTGATAATTATAATAAAGAGCAAAATATAATGAGGAAGTGCTCCGTCTTGTTATTCTCTTCTCAATGTGCCCTACCCTCAGTGGACGTCGGCCATCAGTCTGGCCCATCTGATTTTATTCACAGCAGATCGAAATAATTCTATTAATGTCAGACCTGTCCATTGTCGCAAGGTTCTTAGCCATGATATTCGACGTCTTCCTTGCGATCTTCTCAATACAATTTAGCGGATATCTCTATCATCAAGTCCTGACTTATTTAGAATTTGGATTAGCCTATCATGGTTAACTCTATCGAACGCTTTCTCAAAATCAATGAAACAAGTGAAGACATCGCATTTTACGTCTCTGGCCCTTTGAATTAAAACATTTAAACTAAACAGTGCCTCTCGAGTACCTAAGCCATCTCTAAATCCGAATTGCGTGTCGCTAATACCTGCCTCCAGCTTCCGATATATGCATTCGTGAATAACCTTAAGGAAAACCTTCAAAAAATGGCTCCTTAGGCAAATAGTCTTGTAATCTTCGCATGTTTTGGCTGTAGGCTTTTTAGGAATTGGTATAAATGCCGACAGTAGCCAGTCCTTAGGAATATTTCCAGTTTCATAAATTTGGTTAAATAGATCCGTGATAATGTCCAGATGCACTTCATCAATAAGTTTAAGCAGGTCTCCAAGAACTTCATCTGAACCTGGTGCTTTGTTCTTCTTCAGTGTTCTTATTTCTTTAAGAACTTCCCAACGGGTAATGGGAGGTCCTGCTGTTACTGGAGTTTCCGTGATAAATGACGTTCAATTTTCATCGTCGTAAAGAGTATGTATGTATTGACGCCATCTATTTATTTTATCATTTACATCCAACAGTGCTTGTCCATTTATATCGGTGACAATGCCAGTTTGTCTAGAAATGCGCATTTCAGCGGCTTTTTTTAATTTTTTGTGCATATTAAGTATGCAATGTTTTTCATCTAGTTCTTCTATTTCGTCACACTGCTGTTCCAACCAGGTCTTTTTGGCTTCTTTGATTTTCTTTTTGATGTTCTGCTGAATCTGTTCATATTGTGTCTTATCTTTGTTTTTCACTTTTCTGCGCTGGTCCATAAGATCCAGAATTTCATCTGTCATCCACTTGTTATTTTTCCTTCTTTGCTTAGTAAAAATATTCTCGTCCGCTACTGATGTCATAACATTTGCAATGTATTTAACTTTCTGTTCTACCGAGTGTTCTACATTAGAATCGATGTCTCCTCGAACTCCAGCCATTTTTACATTTATCTGCTCTTTCACGTTTTGATCTTTTAATTTTTGTGTATCATATCTTTTGTATTGCAGCTTCCTTTCGGTTTTCTTTAGCCGTAATTTCAGAGTTGACAGTATCAAGTTATGATCTGTATAAATGTCTGCACCTGGATATGTCTTTACAGACGGGAGTGAATTTCGAAACCTCTTATTTACTGTTATAAAGTCAATCTGATTTCTGACTATGTGTTGGTCATTGTCTGCGGGTGATTTCCAGGTATATAATCGTCTGGGAGGTAACTGGAAAAAAGTGTTTATTATTGAGTGGTCAACTTCTTTGCAGAATTGTAACAGTGTCTCTCCTCTATCGTTTCTCTCACCCAATCCATAAGGACCCACTATATCTTCGTGCACTCCTTGCCAACTTTAGCGTTAAAGTCGCCCATTAAAATTGTTACTTATTCCTTTTTTGTCTGCTTCCGTGCTGTTTTTATGTCATCATAGAAATTTTCAACCTCTTCATCGCTGCCATCGCATGTTGGAGCATAGACCTGTAAGATATTAAGCCTACACGGAGTGGAATTTAGCTTCAATATTGCTACTCTATCTGATACCGGTATGAAACCAAAGACTGTTTTATTTACTTATTTTGTGACTATAATTGCAACCCCATTTCTATACTGTGGGTTGTCCTCACCTGAATAGTAAATATGGTGATCATTCACTTTTGATCTTCAAGTGCCTGGCTATCTTACTTCGCTCCAACCGAGAACATCAATTTTCAGCCGTAGCATTTCTTTTACGGTATTTGCTGCTTTCCCTGCTTGGAACATGCTCCTAGCATTGCATGTTCCTATTCGATGCTTTTTACTGTACCTAGTCCCAAAATTATCGTTTACAAATAAAAAATAATAGAATGTCATAGTGGATAACGGGCCCATGTTCGTACTTGTGCACATAGGTCGTTTATGTCTATCATAATACAAACTTTTCCGCTGTCTATAATAGTAGATGAAGGGCCTGTGTATATACGTGGCTACAAAGACAGGCGGTATAAAAACAAACAACTTTACTAATATGATAGCTAAAATCTGCAGTTAATTGCGAGACCGCGTGCAACGTGCGTTTCAAGTAAAAAAGTTTGCTGTACATAAATATTCCGAAAATAAGGGATTTTTTGGGAAAATATGTGGTTGTAACATCCTGTAAGTGATTTAAAAATTTTCATTTATGTGCGGGTGACATGTATGTGAATCCCTTTAACCGTTCCTGTAATGAAACCGAAAAAAAATTTTTCGAAATTAATTTTCGAAAAAAAATAATTTTGATGTTGGTACTCTGGAGAGGGGTATTTGGGGACGCGGGGTTCGAATTTTTAGTCTACAAAATCATACGAGTTTGTTGTACCAAAATATTTCGAAAATAGGAGTTTTTTTTGGAAAAATGTGTGGTTTCAAAAAATTTGTTTTTATGTAGGTGACATGTACGTTGATCTCTCTAACCGTTTCTGTAATGAAAGTGAAAACAAATTTTTAAAAAATAATTTTCGAAAAAAAATAATTTTGATGTTGGTACTCTGGAGAGGGGTATTTGGGGGTGCGGAGTTCGATTTTTTAATTTAAAAAATCGCACGAGTTTGCTGTACTGAAATATTTCGAAAATAGGGGATTTTTGGGAGAAAATTGTGGTTTTAACACCCTGTAAGTGATTTAAAAAATTTTTATATGTACGTGGGAAACGTGTACGTTGATTCCTCTAACCGCTTCTGTAATGAAAGGAAAAAAAAATCGAAAATAATTTTCGAACAAAAAAAAATTTATGTTGGTACTCTGGAAAGAGGTATTTGGGGGCGCAGAGTTTGAGTTTTGGGTCTAAAAAATCGCACTACTTTGCTGTACCGAAATATTTCGAAAATATGGGATTTTTGGGGATAAATTGTGGTTTTAACACCCTGTAAGTGATTTAAAAAAAATTATTTGTACGTGGGTAACGTGTACGTTGATCCCTCTAAACATTTTTGTAATAAAAACAAAAAAAATCAAAAATAATTTTCGAAAAAAAAATTTACGTTGGTACTCTGGAGGGGTGTATTTGGGGGCGCGAAGTTCGAATTTTTGGTCTAAAAAATCGCACGACTTTGCTGTATCGAAATATTTTGAAAATAGAGTATTTTTTGGGAAAATGTGTTTGGAAATAAAATATGACATGTACAACTGTCACATTTAACAGTTACAGCTGTCAAATTACTTCATATGAATATGACATACCTTAAAATGTTATAATATACAAATAAAATTTTTAAAATCATGTACAGGGTGTTCACCCATAATGTCCCCCCCCTTTAACTTTGTTAATTTTTAAGCTACAAAAAAAAATAAAAATTAAAATTGTAGGGCTTTTAATGTAGTTTTTGCACACGTAAAGGAAAAAACAAAAAATTGTGCAGTATACAGGGTAGATCAAAAAGAAACATTTTTTTAAATCTAGCCCCCATTTATTATTCGATTTTTCGATTTTCCATAAAATTCTAAGGATTTTTAATATAACACACTATATGCCTATTCCTAATACTTTAAGAGTTATTGACAGTTGAAGTCGCTATTTTGTTTTGTTCTTTTATTTTTTTATGGCAACAGCCACCTAAGAATATAACTTTTTTTTTAGCTTTTGAAGTCATTGAGGTGTAAATAGTGAGTTTCCTCAATTCGACCTCATTGCTTCGAGTAGTGCTTTTGTAACTTCTGTTTTAAAAATGATTAAAAGAATTATTGTTATAATTAAAAATAGCGACTTCAACTCTCAATAACTCCTAAAGTATTAGGAATAGGCATATAGTGTGTTACATTAAAAATGCTTAGAATTTTAGGTAGAATCGAAAAATCGAATAAAAAATGGGGGCTAGATTTAAAAAAATGGTTCTTTTTGATCTACCCTGTATACTATACAATTTTTTGTTTTTTTTCTTTAGGTGTGCAAAAACTACATAAAAAACCCTACAATTTTGTTTTTTTATTTTTTTTGTAGCTTAAAAATTAACAAAGTTAAAGGGGGGGGACATTATGGGTGAACACCCTGTACAGAGTGGTATTAAAATTAAATTATAAAAAAAAACATTTTAAATATATTGAAGATTTGCCAAAAAAATTATTAATAGGAAAACAAACTTATTGGGTGAAAAGGTTAATCTCAGGGATGGCATTAAATGGTTAAGGGTAGAAGAGTATGGAAGCTATCTATATAAAGAGAGCTTAGATGAGAATTGTCAATTTTTAAAAGTCAATCTGCTAAAAAAAGCTACTCAGAACAGGAACTACAAAATTGCCAACTTAAAGTTATAAGAAATAAAAAGAATTTAGTGTCTACTGAAAAATTGGAAAATATAAAGGAACCGCTGAAATTTGTCGAAGAAGAATACAAATATTTTCATGAAAAACTTTTAGAAGAATATGAAGAATCAAGCAATGCAGTAAAAAAGCCGTGAAAAAAAGAAAATTGAGATCGGTTAAGGATTAAATCAGGTTTTACTTTTAGAACAATGGTTAAATTAATGTAGTTTTAGTTGAAAGGTATATAGATCCTTTATACACTAATTACTTGTATGAAAGACAAAACAAAACTTAGTGTATATAGGGTCCAAGTACACTTTACATTTTTTTTCTCCTAAAGTATGTATTTTTTTGTTACACTATTTTGTATATTAGATTTTTGAATTAATGATCTTTGTCTAGAAAAAAAAATCGTTTCCTTAAATAGTTCCCAAGAAAAATCCGGGCATAATAACTTTAAACCACTTTTCCTCAAAATTAACTTGATTGTACGTGGGCCCTTCATCAACTTGTGTCTTCAATTATATCGAAAAAACCATAATATTTCATAATTATTCTGAAACCTTTAATATTTCAAAAGCCGTTAAAATGTAAAGTTTAAAAAAATGTATTACGTTAAAAAAACAAAGTAGGCATGTGGCCTGTTTTTTTGAAACACCATGTATGCATTAAAGCAAAATCATGTGTAAACGCACATGATCAACAACTTTTGACCAAAATATATTGTCTAATTTCAAAAATAATAGAGATATTTCCATTTAAAGAATTACCTGACTCCGTATAATATGTTAATATGAAACAAAAGTGATGGATATTAATTATAACAAAGCAAACCAAAGTGAAATAATTAACATCGGAAATAATCAAGCATAATATTTCGTTCATTGCCATTTTTCTTATTTTGCATTTTGTAAGGAAGATAAACGATTAGTAAGAATTTGTTGTGCATTATGCCTATTTTGATAAATTTATGGTTCCTTATTTTTCATTGTGCTCATATTTTTTTGATAGGATATTTTAAATTATTATGTTCTCTGCCTCGCTTTATTATTTAATATTTAAGTTTAATCATCTGTCATTAAATAAATTTTATTTTATTTGATATTTAATATATAATATTTTTCAACATATTGACAACTTTATGTACTAGGCACGCTACATAAATCGCGATAATATATAAGTACTATTATAATCTATACACTCGACTCCTTTAACTAAAATGAATTTATAAGAAATATTAATTAAAGCAAATTTAAAGATTAATTAAAACTTTTCGGAGACTTTTCATGAGGGGAAACTTTGTTAAAACACCATGTTATGTCAGCTTTTCGTAATATTCATTCTTCTCGTTATGGATTCACAGATGGTAAAATAAGTTGCTCGTAAAAAAAAAACGAAAAAATGTTTGAAATAGCTATAGTCCGAAAACGGATTGGCGGATTTTGATGAACTTTTCAGCATTTGAATTTTAACCAAATTTTCACATTTCCTTAACTTATCGGGAGCAGTTTATTTAACCTATTCATACATTTAATAATTTCCATACTTTTATATGCGTCTAATAATCTCCTATCAGTTATATTGTGAATTAATTTTTAATTTTTAATTGTTATCCTATGATTATTATCATGCTTTTGATAATAATCATAGAATAACAATTAAAAATTTAAAATTAATTCATAATATAACTGATAGGAGATTATTAGACGCATATGAAAGCATGGAAATTATTAAATGTAAGAATAGTTTAAATAAAGATAAAGGGCCTATTCCGTATAGTCCATTGTTTTGGTTGATCGAGCGTGGCTAGTGGGTTCCGATTGATTAAGCAAACAGTTAGTATAAAAGAGAGTGAGGTAAATTTTAAGTTTAGTTTTAATCATCTCCTGATGATGCTAGCATGGATAGCGAAACGCGCGTCGAGTGTAATAATTCAGTTTCGGTATTGTGGATAAAACTCCGTTTTAGAATATTCCATCTAACTTCGAAATGCATTACTCTGTTTGGATGTTCTAGTTTGTATAATTGTGCTTTGTGGAACTTTTTGAGCTTTGACGCTTTTTTAATTATCTTAAATCTTGATCCTAAATTATTTTGAAAATAACTTACTATATTAAGCATATAAGTTTTTTAGAAAGCCTTATATAAGTTTAAGATTAATAAACGGATGTTTCTGAAAAGATGGCAGTGTGCTTCTGAATGCTCTTAATTAAATAAATTATTAACTTCAATGTACCCAAAAATTAATTTTATAATATATAGTTATATATTATTATCAGATAACAGCATATAACGTCCATATAAACAAGTTTTAAAAACTTCTAGACAGTTTGATCACTCATTTGATGTTCTCCTAAAAGCCGGCTTTTTTGGACGGGCTCGTTATATGCCTTGACTTGACAAGTTCCTAACCTAATTTTACTTGTGTGATCAAGAAGCCGCATACGTTAATTCCCTAGAACGACTGATACTTTCAAATAGGCATTAAAAAGACTATATATCATTCATACCGAAAGCACTAGCAGGCCACTCCATTCGTAATTTTTTTCATAAAAGATCGTTTTTGGAAAAATATATATTTTTTTCAAAAGGCTTCATTTATAAAAATTGCAAAAGCATCTCGAGATATTGACAGAGACAACAATGAGACTAACCCACTCTTTTCTGACATGACGAAAGGTAATACCTATATAGATGGCGCTAAGAACTAAAAATTCAACAATGCCAAATGTATCACATCCCAATATAGTCCATTAAATTAATGATTTTTTATCCTTATCTAATGCAAGCAAAGAGTAACTGCAGTAAAATAAATCGATAAATAAAACGTGGCAACGCTGCGGAAAAACCAATCGATCCTGGATCTTTTCTCTGATGGATCGGCCATTTTCTCTTTTGGTATTTATTTTGAGTTGTGGTTTCTACTTTGTGATTTTATTCTTAATTAAGTGATTTTTTACGACGGCGTCCTGTGGTCACACGAAAGAAAATATTTTAAACAGCTCTGAGATAAAAAGTCGGAATTATGACATAAAAAGTCAGAATTCTGAGATAAAAAGTCAGAATTCTGAGATAACAAGTCAGAGTTCTGAGATAAAAGGCAGAATTCTGACATAAAAAGTCAGAATTCTGAGATAAAAAGTCAGATTTCTGAGATAAAAGGTCAGAATTCTGACATAAAAAGTCAGAATTCTGACATAAAAAGTCAGAATTCTGAGATAAAAAGTCAGAATTCTGAGATAAAAAGTCAGAATTTTGAGATAACAAGTCAGAGTTCTGAGATAAAAGGCAGAATTCTGAGATAAAAAGTCAGAATTCTGAAATAAAACATCAGAATTCTGCGATAAAAAGTCAAAATTCAGAGTTTAAAAGATTACGTAAGAAATATCGTAATATCTTCAGAACGCTAGTTTTAGCAATCGTAGTCGTATTGGAGCGCATAAAACAAGGCTTAAAGTGTTGTTGGATTTGGAGCATTTTTTAGTTATACCTAAGTAAATAGAATGCACTTGCATTACTATTTATCTTTTTATTTATTAATTCTGAATTTTTATCTCAGAATTCTGACTTTTTATCTCAGAATTTTGACTTTTTATCTCAGAATTCTGACTTTTTATCTCAGAATTCTGACTATTTATCTCAGAATTCTGACTTTTTATCTCACAATTCTAACTTTTTATCTCAGAATTCAGACTTTTCATCTCAGTGCTGTTTTAAAAATAATTTCTCTTGTGTGACCCCAGGACGCCGCGCCGTCGTAATTTTTAGACAATTTATCCCCCTAGGTATACTGCTTTTTAGTCTGTGTATTTAGGTAAACTTTCAATAACGATTTTTCATCGATTTGGCCGATTTGGGACCGAAAATCTAGAGAGCTCTTAGAGAAAATCTTTCCTCCCTGGATTGTTTTCGTTCACTAGGTCGAAAATGTCCCATCCAGATTCCCATCTTTATTGCAAAAACAGGCAATAAGGGTGTTTTCAACAAAGAAACTTCACTTGTCAAATAATGGGAACGTATTTAGTGTGTGGTGCTAGTGAGAAAGAAGTGGGAAAATTGTTTTATTTTCCTGCAAATCTTGAAAAGTAACTAAGCACTGTTAGATGAGCATAAAGATGAACAATGCGCTCAAATTGTAAGGTGGCCAGACGTCCCGCATTTTTCGAGGTCGTCCTCTCTTTTTGTAAGCTGTCCAGCATTTCATGCGTCCCGCAAATACCCCGCATTTTCGGTTTGAGGAGCAAATTTACCTTTTTATCCTTTTTTTATCGATATCGATTAGATTATTTTGCTGTATCAATATGAAGAATTCCATCTTGACAATCTTGACGGAAGCCGGAACTTTAGTCACTCCCGATATTAAGGCCTGGCCTGAAAACAGTTTTAGCGATCGCAGATTCGATTCTTGACACCGTTTTCGACGATCGTGATTTTCGGTAATCACTGAGTCGTGGGCGTCTCTGGCCTCTGGCCGCATATATTTTATTCTTAGGGATCCTAACGACTCCTACCACCTGACGAGTCCTGTTATGTGCACGTATCACAATCTTTATCTTTATATAAACACATTTCTGACAAATAGATGTCTTTATGGTATAGGGGATTGCTTTCAGTGGGTATCGTGGCTGAAATGCTGTGTTTCTGATACGACGGGACATGCTTTTTTTAAGGTTATGTTTGAAAAACGTTTTTTTCTTGATTTTGGTAACTCTTCTTTGGTTGCGCCCCGGCGCGAGTAGAGGGCATTGCATGAAGTAAAAAAATACAAATGTAGACGTAAACATTTTGATGCGTGCGCTGCCCAGGACTCCAGAGGTGGTAGGACTCATTACGATCGTTAAAAATAAAATATATGCACTCTGGCCACAGTTTACCGTTTATTAGTCAGTAGTCACTGTCAGTTGAGTGACACCTAGTTGTACAAGACTCTAGGGAACCTACTAACTTTTCGATGCGCAACCTGCGGACATGCGTAATTGTGAAACAAGAATAGGTATAATTATAGCTTTGTATGATCCTCCGCTCGCTTTGCTCACTACGAGGGCGCAATCAACGAAAACTAATCAAAACTAACTCAAGGCATGCTCAAAATGAAGAAAAAAATAAATTAATAAAAACCAAATATAACCAAAAAAAAAAAAAAAAACAAAACATGCCTTGCAATCGACGGGAATCAGGCACCTCCACCAGAGTTCGACGACGGGATCTGGGTATAAGTTTTGTGTCTTATTGTTTCATAGGTTTATCCAAGTTGTATAATCACTCTTCGTTTTCTTCTATTCATATAACCGCGGCGTGCGAATGACAAGCAAAAACTCTGACCACTATACCACCCGATGTATTGAAAGCATTTTACTGGACAGTAAAGATATGGGTAATTCTAATACATTCGGCCATTACGTATGTTCGCAGCTTTCGCATCGAAAAGTTAGTAGTTGCCATAGATGCTTCTCTTAGTTGTTTGTTGTTTAGTAGTCGGCATCAATTGCGGTTTGGGTTTGCGGTTTGTCAAAGGTTGCCTAATCGAAGGAAATTAGAAACTGATAAGAGACGGTATTTAAGCACTTTCCTGAACAAGATATTTCTTATAAAAATTAAAAAAAAATCGTTTAGTATTCTTTGAGTCTACCAGGACCAGGCACAAATGCGATAACTGAATGAGTATTCACAGGCGTAAATAAAATATGGACGATCGAGAAAATGCAGTTAAGAGTAGATACATAATATAGAGTATATTAAAATAATGAGGTTTTTTTGACAAAAATTCATATCTCAGAGAAACATGTTTAAAAAACTGAATTTACATTGCGTATTTTTTTTTCATTTCTTAGCATAGTATAGTTATTTATTAAAAAAAAAAGTTTTCAAAATTGGGTTTTATTCTTTGGTGAATTTTTGAGAAAATAGAGCGGGCACCGAAAAATTTTCGCCTGCGGCGCCGTTTTTCTTAGCCGTTCTTCCGTCCCCATCGGTCAACTAAAATTCTGGTCATCTTATCAAATTGGGGCCTAAATAATAATAATTATTGAAGAAAATACCTGATGTAATAAAGTTTGCAGCAATTTTTGTTGATCCTTGTTCAGATGCCTATAACCTCAAGATTAAAACTTCTTAGTTAGTTTATTTCCGAGAATAAAAGTTATTTATATTGTTGGTAATAAAAATTATTATAATAGTATATTGTGTAACTAGGAGGAAAAGCAAAACATTCCTGGACGACTGTGGTAGTTGCTGGACGAGGCGCAGCCGAGGCCAGCAACACAGGAGTCCAGGAATGTGCTTTTCCTACGAGTTGTACATACTATTTTTTATCCGATCGAAATTAATTAGAATACGTACTTATATAAATAGAGCCAAATATTACTCTAAATAAAAACGGTGTTTTAAATTTAAACTCAACATAATATCAAGTTTTGAATCGAGCGAGCTTGAAGTTTATTATGTAGCTACGGAAACTACAGCTAAATGTTACTTTTGATAGACGTCAGATATGACAAACAAGGCGTTTGAATATGACAGAAATGTTACATTCCCGGCCTAGGACGGGAATGTTATATTCCCGGACAGTTATTTTCTATTCTTGTACAGTTATTGCATGTTGCCAAGCAACGAATACAATATACTGGAATCATGACTTTTGCGGCGAGAAAACACATCGGAAAGGTGTCGTTTTTCATCCGATCGGATAAAAAAGCAATTTCTCAAATCTATGTATTGTATATAGCACATTAAATTTGACAAGAAAGTGGTTAGGTATTTTCTCCCAAGGTGATATTTCATTTAGATTATAATATTTTGTTTTTTTTTAGAA
>MU186215.1:50540-63563 GCA_016904865.1 Pissodes strobi | reverse complement strand
CTGATTTCCTAAATATTGGGGGGGCTGAGCGTCAAGTTAGCCCCCCATCTTATTTTTCTCTATAACTTTGGTATCGAAACGGCACAGTTCAAAATATAATCGGCACAGTAAAGCACACTTTGAGCATAGTAAGTGATTACAAAACTTTCAGGAAATTCGAATGTGGGGGGCCAACTTGACGCACCCCGATATATGCACGCTTTAAGATGCCACTTTCACCTTCCGGCTGAGTAGGTTGCTTGTTAGAATGTGAGTCTTTGAAATTTGTATTGCCATATTATCCCGTTTTAGAGTCTACAAGACAAGCAATAAAAATTGATTTTTATTAGCTTACTGATTATAGGTTTTCACTACAGCGCAGTGTCATTTGCATGAATAAAAAAAATATATTTAAAATCGTGATATTGTCAATTATTAGTGTATCTTAATTGAGTCCAAAAAATAAGAGCTTATTTACTAGCTAATTTTATAAAAAAAATCATATAAACATAGGTTCGCAAAATCATAGTTTTAAAGATAGAGGTTGTTAAACCTTTTTTAAATATCCGCTTTATAAATACCTTCAATATCCTTCAGTCGAATATACGGAAATTGAGCATCCTCATTTGTAGTGGTAAGGGGCTAATTTAGCTTTAACTGCTGGTAATAGTGCAAAGGTCACTCTACTTAATAATCTAAAAATGGAATAGATTGAACAAGTTTTAAAGAAAATATAGACGTTTAAAATTCAAGTATTTTTAACTATTCTGTAATAAATGGACGCATACAACTCTTATCATATTTAAAACTTACAATGGCTATATTTTCTGCACTCTATTAAAAAATCGGAAAAACGATTTCTACAAAAACGTGAGGGATAGAAATTGAGGTATTTTGCGGACCATCCTCATCCACCTCTGAAACACTATCCTCATCCACTTTAAAATCTTAAATAGCACTACCCAACTTGTGACACTTATCTGGTAAGCTTATCAAAAATGTTTTTCAGCAATATGAAAATTAATGAGATTTATTAAGTACGAAATATTAGAAAGGTTTTAACCTTGCTTTTGCAAAATTTGGCAGGAAAAATTAGAAAATATTCGTAAATGATGAAAAAAGATTCCAAGCCTAAATTAAAATACTATTGTAGTGCTAAAATGCACCACCTTTTTGATTTTATTTTTGTAAAATTCTCTTTAAAATTGACATCTTTTAAAATTTAACGGGCTTGCTGTTGCCTTCATTGCTCCTTCATTGTATTTTTCTTCGAATTTGTTTAAATTCGGAAGTGGTGTATTCTACGGAAGAACTACTAGAAATGATTTTTTTTTCTTTATGATGCTCAGTGTAAGCTCTATTTGAGAACTGCCATTACTTTTAATGAGAAGCATCCTAGCAAAAACATCAGCTATGTCTACATAAGAGATTTGGTTTCAAATTTTCAAGATACTGGACCCGCTGATAACAAAAAAAAAAAACAACAATCTAGAGTTGCGGACGAAGAAATGCAGATTGAGGCAATTGGCCAAGTTTCTATAAATGTCAAGAAGTCAACGCGTGATTTAGCAGCAGTTACTGGCGTATTCAGAGGATTTGTTGGGGAAGTAATGAAAATGCATACTTTTTTCACTCTTACAAAATGAAAATTTTGCAATTAGTTAGCGACGATAATCCAGATAGAAAAATTCAGTTTTGTGACTTCGTGAAAGGGAGAATTACTGCAACACTCAAATTTATAAAAAAACATTTGCATCAGTGATGCGTGATGATATTTCTTAAATGATCATGTGAATCAACAGATCTGTCGCTACTGGAGTGATGTTAATCCACATCTTTTTACAGAAGGGCACACTCAATCTCCTCAAAAAGTCAATGTTTAGGCAGGAGTTCTGGGAGACAATAGCATAGGTTATTTCTTTATTGTAGGAAATTTAAGCGGTCAAATTTATGTTGAAACACTCAACCAAACTGATCCCTCGATTACTCGTGACCAATCTAATTTTGAACGGTAAAAATAATTTCGACGAAGATCTTCTACACTTCCTGCAAGATGGTGATTCCCCACACTATGATGATGTGGGGAGAGAGTGGTTGGACCAAAATTATCCAAACCAGTGGATTGACAGAGGAGGTGCAATTAAGTGGCCACCAAGACCACCTGCCCTATCCCTATGGACTTCTTTTTGTGGGATTACATTACCTATATTACAAAACCCAGCCGTCTCCTTTGAAAAATTACGCCAGAGGGTAATTGATGCTTGTCGAAATATTCCAAGAGACATTTTTCAGAAAGTTAGGGAAGAGCATTCAATAAAATAGTTAAAAAGACCAAAAAGCAAGTATTTGCATTGCAAAAAACAGCGTTTTAATTCAGGATTAGAGTTCTTTTTCATCATTTACATTTATTTTCTAATTTTTTCCTGCCATATTTCGCAAAAACCAGGTTTAAGAAATTTTCTCAAAATTTTGATAACCTATCGTACTTAAATCTCATTAATTTTGATATCGCTGAAAAGCATTTTTGATAAGCTTTCTAGAGAGGAGTAATAATTGGGATATTGCCATTTAAGATTTTAAAGGGGATGAGGGTAGTGCGTCAGGGGTGGGTGAGCGTGTCTACAAAATACCTTATTTTTATTCCCCGCGTTTTTGTAGAAATTGTATTTTTCGTTTTTTTAACCCTGTATATCTAAATCCTTTTGTTTTTGACATACTGACATGTGAAAAACATTTTCACTAATTTGAACACCTGTAAAAACCAAACGATTCAACATAGAGCAAAACGGATTTTACTTTCCTTTTGAGATCCTAATCATCAATCGTCTGGTACCGACGGCGACGTCCGATTTAACCGGAAGGGTTTTTAAACCTGCTATACTGGATGAGGAAATGTAAGATATTTAATCCTATGATGAACCGTCTTGATTCTACAGGCACTCAAATTGGTGAAAATGACGTTTTCCACATGTCAATATCTCAAAAATGGAAGAATTTAGACATTTGATAAGTTATATCAAATATGTATAAAATTACAAGGAGGAATTAAAAGATTCAAAATATACAAGTTGTTCTATTTTAGAAAAACCTATATTTTGTTCGGAACTTATTTTTTGAGCCAACATTTTTTCCTAAAATTTTAAAAATGTGCTTTTAATTGACCTACATATCTACATTTTTCAATCAAACAAGACTACCAAGACGAATTTGGTGCCCAACCCTGTATAAGCTACCGGTCAATGGCTTCGATCATATGGAAATGGCGGATTAATTCGATACCAAGATATTTGTACAAATAATTTTCAACGGAATTAAGGGCAGTTGTCCGATTAAGTTTGTCCAACATTTATGAATTACCCTATATCTAAGTATCGAGTAGACTTACAAAGTCTATTAACAGGTCGGAAAATAGCTGTTTTTGCGGAAAAAAGCGGGTTTTTTCGTCTTTTTTTCGAGAAGCATTGAAATAAAACAATATTTAAATTTTATTTTTTAGTAAATTCTATACAAAAACAGAACTGTAGTGAACGAAAATAGATTTAACTACAAAAAAAAAACAAAAACTAAATAGGCATTTCTAAATAGAAAGTGTAATAAAGAGAGTTCTGACAATAAACACAAAACATACTTACAAAATAAATCAAAAAGGACAACAAAAAACTATGATATTCGTATGCAAAACAAAAATAAAATAATATTTAATAGAATAAATCTGTTTAAATAATTTATTACTAAGAAAAATCACTCTTATATCATATAAAAAATAAGACACAGAAAATATAAAATAATCCTAGATTTAGTCATATTCTGAGAACATAAGTTCGTCATCAATATTACCAAAACTACGATAATCGCAAAAAAAGTCACCAACTAAAAATATATTAAGAGTGAGAGCATTTCTACTTTAAAATTCGAGTTTTATTAAATTGCAACTTTGAATTCCCAATTTTATCCGAGTTTATAAAATATTAATAAATTTGGAGATCAAAATCGGAATTTTATTAAATAAAAATTTAATAAAATTCCGACTGAAGCTCTTTCTTCTCTTATAAAGGTGTAAAATGGTCAGACAAATTTTAAAATGAATATCTGAATTATAATATATTTATACTTCTTAATATTTTATAAAATTCCGATTCCAGCTCTTCTCTTACGAAAACGTAGAAAAGTACCAAAAACAAAAATAAATGTCTACTTCAATATCTAAATTTAATTAAATTTGGGATCAAATTTGGACTTCAAACTCCGAATTTTATTAAATTTCTAAATTCAAATCCAGACCTTATTAAACTTTGATATAATAAATTTCGGACTTGATTTCTTATCCTGTGAGTACGAAGGCGTAGATGAGTCACAAAAAAGTTAAATTGTCTAACTTCAATAAGTTTAGTAAATGCCGACCGACATGAAACTAAGTCAAAAGTCTAGAAACTTTTGACTTAATAAACTTGGCACTTTCTTACGAAGGAGCAGAAGCGGCACAAAAAGTAAAATAACGACAATTCGACAACAGACTTCGAATTTTATTAAACTGAGGTCATAGGTCAAGTGGTTTTAAACTCCCGTTCAACTAGGAGTTTCGTTAAATTCCATTCAGACTTCGAAGTCGAACAGAAGGAGGGAACAAAATAATAATAAAACTTAAAGAGGTCTTAACATTCTAAACCCTATTTGTAGAATATGATGGGGTGCTGATCCTGCTACTCTACTAACAATATTTCAGGCTATCGTGGTTTCGCATTTTGACTTTGGGTCAATTTAAATTATTAAACCACTTAGTCAAAATAATTTAAACAATTTAAGCTAATTTTTTTATGAAGATTTGCGTATATCTTTGAGCTGTGCGAGATCTACACCAATAGCAGTTTTTTAGGGAAAGTCTCTATTGCTGATTTGGACCAGAGAAGAAAGGAAAAATTTAACTACAAAATTTGTATCCAAGTTCATAGGTGTTCAAAATCACCCCATTTAAAAGATACCCTCTGAGAGATGTAAGCTGACCACGAAAGTTTGATAAACCTCGATTTCAATCTCAGAATTTTATTAACTTTTAGCTAAATAAAATTTAAACATAACCTTTTTGTTAGGAAAGCTCAAATTAATCAGAAATTTAAACGAACCAAATTTCCGCACAAAATTTTGAATTTTATTAAATGTCAACTTCAACGTTTGAATTTTATTAATTCCCTCGAAACTATGATATCAATAAATATCGTCACTTTGAATTCAAAATTTTATCAAAATCGGACTTGAAGTTAGAATTTTATTAAATTTCCACTCGAATCCCCTTGTGAAAATCTGAATGGTATTAAATTTCGAATTCCAATTTTATTAATACTTTTCGGCTTATTAAATTCCTAAATTGAAATCCGAACCTTATTGAACATGAATTTAATAAAATTCAGATTTGAATTTTTATCCTGTAAGTATTAAGGCGTAGATAGGCCATAAAAAGCTAAAATGTCATACTTCCAAGTTCAATAATTTTATTAAATCTCTACCGATATCAAATTCTGCATTTTGCAAAATGTCGCCTTGATAAAATTCTTGCTTGGGCACTTCCTTACGAAGGGACAGGACATTGCAGCTAAAATTGTATTAAACTCTCTTTCAACTAGGAGTTTCGTTAAAGTCCGACTTGGGGGAGACATTTTATAAAACTCCAAGGGCGAATTTTATTAAATTTCGACTACATAAAATTCTGACTCAAGCTTAGTTTAGAAGGATTACAAAAATAAAAACATGAAACTTTTAGTACTCGAAAGTTTAAAAAATCTCGATTTCAATCTCCGAATTTTATTAAGTGTCAGCTAAATGAAATTCAAACATGAGCTTTTTACTACGAACGCCCAAATTAATTAGAAATAATTTAAGATGTTCAAATTTCGGCCTCAAATTCTAAATTTTATTAAATGTAGACTTCAAAGCTCGAATATTATTATATTCTCTCAAAACTATGATATCAATAAATGTCGTCACTTTGAATTTCAAATTTTAAAAACTTGAAACTTAAAGTTAGAATTTTATTAAATTTCGACTCTAGTTCTATTATGAATGTTATTAAATTTCGAATTCGAATCTTAATATACCTATTTCGGCTTATTAACTTCCTTGAAATCCGAACTTTATTAAACATCATCTTAGTAAAATTCAGGTTTGAATTATTATTCTGTAAGTATTAAGTCGTAGATAGGTCGCAAAAGAGTTTAAATGTCGTATTTATAACTTCAATAATCTTATTAAATTCCGACCGACATGAAACTCTGAATTTTGCAAAATTCGGACTTGGACACTTTCCTACGAAGGAGCAGAAGGGCACAAAAATGAAATAAAAACAATTCGATAACAGACTCCGCATTTTATTAAATTGAAGTTAAAATTCTATTAAACTCTCCTGGAATTCGGAGTTTCGTTAAAATCCGACTTTGAGGGAGACATTTTATAATAAACTCGAAGTGCGAACTTTATAACATTTTATAAACTTCATAATATTCTAACTCGCGCTTAATTTAAAAGTGCACAAAAAATAAAAACATGAAACTTTAGTCCCCGAAGGTTTAATAAATCTCGATTTCAAACTCCGAATTTTATTAAGTTTTAGCTAAATGAAATTCAGGCATGGGCTTTTTCTTACGAAGGCCTAAATTAATTAGAAATAATATAAATTAACCACATTTCGGCATCAAATTCTAAATTTTATTAAATGTTTTGTTTTTTTTTTTATGGCAGTGGCACACACACTAAAGGGAGATCCTATGGCGCTCGACGAGCGGTGTGTGTGCGAAGATGTTGATTGACACGGTTCTTGAATATTTGTAGGTTGTAATTAGTGGGAAACAGATGTCCTGGAAGTGAGTTCCACAGTGATGCAGTGCGCCAGACAAAGGAGTTCTGGTAAAGCGATGTTCTAGGTGTTTCTAGTTGTACGACGAACTGGTGCGCTCCTGCCGTCTGTCGGGACTCTCTGACAGGAGTTGCCAGGGGCGGGATTATGCGGGCCAAATCCTGGGAACATCTGCCGTGAAAGTATCTGTAAAACAGAGACATCTCGGCCACATGTCTGCGATGTTCCAGACTATCCAGATTCCGGGTCAACTCCGGATCGCCGACGAGACGCACAGCCCTCTTCTGAATGGAATCCAGCAGCTTTAGGGTATGCTTTGGTGCGGCACCCCAGATATGTGAGCAATATTCTAAGCACGGTCTTATTTGCGCTTTGTACAGCAAGAGCAACTGCTGCGGTGTATAGAGTTTTTTGTTGCGAAATAGCGCACCAAGCTTCTGGGAGGCTGATTTTGCGATGTTAGCAACATGGTCATGCCATGACATATTGCTGTTGACCGAGACACCCAGCAGCCCGATTGACGAGGATGAAGGAATGGTCGATCCTGCCATAATGATGTCAGGGCCCGCTGTATTGGCCCTCTTAGTAAACGTTGCTGCTTGGATCTTTGCTGCATTGAACTGAACCAAATTTCGGTCGCCCCAAGTTTGAACTTTCTCCAGGTCTTGATTAATTGCTGTAATCTGCTCCTGTCTGCGGTGATGAGTCTCAGTCGCTGGTAAGAGTTTTTCCGATCTAAAGTGGGAGACAAGGGTACTGTCATCTGCAAAACTGTAAACAGGATTATTCGTTTCGATCAGCAGGTCATTAATATAGATGAGGAACAGAGTTGGTGAAAGTATTGCGCCCTGAGGCACGCCCGCGTTGATGGTGAATGTGTCCGAGATGTGTCCATCGACTGCAACGTGTAGGGATCGGTTCTTAAGGAAACTGGCCAGCCAGCTGCAGAGAGAGGCGGGCAGTCCCAAGGACGGCAGTTTGTTGAGCAGTCCGCCATGCCAAACTCTGTCGAATGCCTTTGAAATATCCAACGCAATCGCTCGAGACTCTCCGTAGTTTTCAATTGCCCTACTCCATATATGAGTGACATAGGCCAATATATCTCCTATCGATCTCTCTTTGCGAAAGCCGTATTGATTATCGCTGATTATTCTGTTGCTCTCGAGGTACTTGTATAGTTGCTGGTTGACTACACGATCCATGACTTTGGAGATTATTGGAAGCAAGGCAATTGGGCGATAGTTTGAGGGCGTGGTTTTCTTGCCTTTTTTTGGAACAGGTTGCACTCGAGCGACTTTCCAAGAGGATGGGTAAATCCCTTTTCTGTAAGAAAGAAAAAAAAGCCTGGAAAAAACGGGTGTTAGTTCGTTGGCACAGTTCTTTAGCACGATGGCAGGTATTCCGTCCGGTCCTGATGCCTTTTGCGTATCTAGTACTTTAAGGATTTTGCGAATATCACGATGAGAAAACTTGACTTCTGCCATGGTGGTGTTGATGTTCGGTATAGTGGGGAGAGTCTTGCCTTGGGGCACGTCTAAGGTAGAGTGCGATGAAAACATTTTGGCGAGCATGTTTGCTTTTTCCTTGGCTGTAGTCGCCGTGATGCCACGTTCGTCCGTCAAGTTTTTGTAAAGTTGTTACTTACTGCCTTTGCTACCGACCAGAAATTCCTGGAACCACTGGGGCATTGCAAAAGTTTATTCCTGATCCTTTGATTGTGTTTGTCCTTAGTTTCGTCGATCACACGCTTGCACTCGTTTCTCGCTTCGATAAAATAATTGCGATTTTCAGCGGTCTGATTTTGCTGCCAGTACTTATAGGCTTGCTGTTTCCCTCCTACAGCTCTTTCGCATCTTTTGTCGATCCAGGGCTTTCCTTTCAAAACTATGATATCAGTTAATATCGTAACTTTGAATTCAAAATTTTATAAAATTCATACTAGAAGTTAGAATTTTATTAAATTTCGACTCGAATTCTCTTATCGGAATACTGTTAAATTTGGAATTCGAATTTTAACACTTTTCGACTTATTAAATTCCTAAATTGAAATCCTGACATTATTAAACATCTTCTTCTTCTCGTCCCATGTGCTTGACTGCACGTAGGGGACTTTTGTCCCTCCATCCATCTCTGATAATATCGAGCCAAGAGTGCTGCTTACGTCCTGGCCCTCGCCTCCCTTGAATCTGGCCTTGGAGTATGAGTTTTGGGATAAAGTATCGTTCTCCCCTGAGGATGTGCCCCAAGTATGACATTTTTCGATGTTTAACGATATTTAAGAGTTCTCTCTCTACTCCAGCACTTAGTAGAATATCGTTATTTGACACTTGCTCAGTCCAAGAAATCCGAAGCATTCTTCGCAGAGTCCACATTTCAACTGCCTCAATTCGGTTTAATGTCCTGGCCTTAAGCGACCATGTTTCGACCCCATATAACAAGAAGGGCCACAGGTAACACTTGATAACGCGCAATCGGAGATCAACCGGTAATGCCCTTTGGCGGAGTATGTTTTTCATTCTTAAAAATTTGGTTTTTACAATTCCGATACGGGCTTTTATTTCTTCATCACAGTCCCATTTTTCGTTGAGAGTTGCCCCTAGGTACTTGAATTTAGACATACTTTCAATTATTTCACTATTGACTGTAAGATTGATGTTATCGAATTCTTGCCTGCTGATGATCATCATTTTTGTTTTTGTGATGTTAATTCGTAATCCAAAGCGTTCGCTAAAACCGGCAATTCTGTCCAGTAAGTCCTGTAGGTCTTCAAGACCAGTATCATCTGCGTATCGGCTGTTGTTGATGGTTTTACCTTTATTCCAGTTTCCACATTGTTCAGCGCCAACTGAAAGATCTTCTCTACATATATATTAAAGAGTATGGGAGACAGAACACATCCTTGTCGGATGCCTTTAGCAATGTCGAACTCGTCTGTCATAAGGTTCTTCCCAATTCGGATTTCAGCAGACTGGCCCCAATAAAGATGTTTTATTATTCTGATATCCTTGCAATCAATACCTATTTCGCATAGATTGCTTATTAATAAGTCATGCTTCACGTTATCAAATGCTTTTTAGTAGTCGATAAAACAGATGAATACACTCCTGCCCTGGTCGTAGCACTAATGTACTAGAAGTTTCATCGATAATAAAGCGTCTAGTCCCTTTACAAAGCCGAATTGCATTTCTCCGCTCATCTCTTCACATTTGTTGTAGATCCTAGAGTGAATTATACCTAGAAATGCTTTAAGTGCATGGCTCATTAGACTTATAAGTCTGTAATCGTCACAGCTCTTAGGGATTGTTTTTTTGGGTATTGTGACAAATGTTGGATTTGAGCCAGCATTTAGGCAGGTAACCATCATCATATATTTTACTAAAACGATATGTGAGAAGTTTCACGTTGGCGCATTTCAGAACTTCAGCATATATGTTGTCAGGACCGGGACTTTTATCGTTCTTTGTGGAGTTGATTGCACTGTTGACCTCCAATTCCAGGATTTCCTCCACTCAATTGTTGCTGGTAATTATATATGCTGTCCGCTCGTATATCCTCAAAAAGATCTCCGGTAGTTTGTCTTTATCTAAGACAAGCTTTCCGTTTTCGTCTCTAATAGAGGGTAATCTTGATTGTATATGACAACCAGTACTTTGTCTGAACTTCTTATGAAAGTTGAACGAATCGTGAAGGCTAAGCAGTCTCTCGGCTTCCTCATATTCCTCACGAATCAATGTTTCTTATTTCGCATCCCATATTTTGGTCCTGATGAGCTTGTCTATGACTCTGTACTTTATTTCATCGTTTTTGACTAGTCGTCGGTCTTCCATCAGATCCACGATCTCATCAGTCATCCATGGGTTGAGTTTTCTTCTTGCACTATGACCAAGAATATTTTGTATAGTTGTCTCTAATTTATGCCAGATGTCATTGGAAGATGTCTCATGTTCGGGGCGATTCTCTAGACAAAGCCGTTGCAGTTCTGCTTTCATAGATTCCTGGATATGCAATTGTTTTAACATGTCATCTTTGGATCTGAGAGGATTGAGTATTCTCGTTATCAGCTTACATCGAAAAGAAAGGTCAGCGATAATAGGGTTGTGGTTTGATCCGATGTCTGCCCCTGGGTATGCAGCTACCCGGGTAATGCTGTTCTTAAATATATGGTTTACTATGCAATAGTCAATCTAGTCTCTTACAAGATTTTGTGGTCAATTAGCCAGTGATTTCTACGCATAGATACGTCTGAGACGTAGCTTGTAGAATGTGTTTTTAATAACAAAATGCAGAACTGCACCATCATAACATCTCGCTCATTTCTATCCCCCAATCCGAAAGGTCCCACTATTGTTTCGCTAGGCCCTTTTACTACTTTGGCATTAAAATCACCCGTTACTAAGATAACTTCCTTGGATTTAAGAGAGCCGATTACCTAATGATCTTGCTCATAGAACTGCTTAGCCTCAATCTTAGGTGCATATACTTGTATCAGGTTAATATTGATGGGATTGGCATGGAGCTGAGAGAGGATAATTCTATACGAGTACGTCACCATATTAAACACATGGCTGTCAAATCGGTCGCTCAGTATAAAGCCTACTTCATTTCGATGTTGATGGTCTTCGTTTCCGGAATAATATAAAGTTTCCTTACCCTTCCGACATAAGCAATTACTCGGCCATCTTGTCTCACTTATCCCAAGAACGTCGAGGTTTAGTCTTCTCATTTCCCTAATGGCATTATCAAGCTTGTCCGATGCAAAAAGGGTTCGTGTGTTCCATGTTCTCATGCGTAGTTTCGTTCTCATCATGTCAAGCCGGCATATTCTTAGCACCCTCTGGCGATTCAACACCTGCCCGGGGCTGAGGGCCAAATTCCTAGGTTTTCCTATCGTAATGAATTTAGTGGGCAAGGTTGTCCTGGGAAGGATTATCTGTCAGGTAGTTTCCCGTTGCTTTTCTGACCTCTTTTCAAGCCGCCTCTAACATGAGGAAACAGACGCTGTTTGCTGCTGCCACTCTGGACCAGACGCAGCTTTTTCACCATATTATCTGGTACCCCCACTTGGTTTAGCCTGTAAGTCAATACAGTTTGCCAGTGGGTGGCGCTATTAAACATCAAATTAATACAATTTAGATGTTAATTCTTGTCCTGAAAGCAAAGATCTTGTATGTATAGATCTTTGCTCTAAGTATTAAGGCGTAGATAGGTCAAAAAAGTTAAAATATCGTAATTCCAACTTCAATAACTTTATTAAATCCCGACCTACATCGAACTCCGAATTCGGATTGGGACACTTTCTTACGCAGGAACAGAAATGGTGCAAAAAATATAATAACAACAATTAGATAACAAACTCCGCATTTTATTAAATTTAAGTTAAAATTGTATTTTAAACTCCCTTTGAACTAGGAGTTTCGTTAAAGTCCGACTTTGAGGGAGACATTTTATAAAACTCGAAGTGCGAACTTTATTAAAATCTGACTCAAGCTTAATTCAGAAGGATCCCAAAAATAAAAACATGACACTTTTATCCTCGACAGCATAATATGGAATTCAAACATGAGCTTTTTCTTACGAAGGCCCAAATAAATCAGAAATAATTTAAAATAACCAAATTTACGGCCTTAAATTCTGAATTTTATTAAACTCTCTCAAAACTATGATGTCAATAAATATTGTGACTGAACTGAAAATTTTATTAAATTGGAACTTGAAGTTAGAAGTTTATTAAATGAGATTTTTATTACGAAGGCCCAAATTAATCAGAAATAATTTAAAGTAACCAAATTTCGGCATAAAATTCTGAATTTTATTAAATGTCGACTTCAATGCTCGAACTTCATTAAACTCCCTCACTTTGAATTAAATATTTTATTAAATTGAAACTTGGAGTTAGATTTTTTTTAAATTTCGACTCGAGTTCTCTCATGAAAATCTGAACGTTATTAAATTTCGAATTTTGAAACATAAAACCTTAATCCTCGAAAGTTTAATACATCTCGATTTCAAACTTCGAATTGTCTTTACTTTTAGCTAAATGGAATTCAAACATGAGCTTTTAATTACGAAGGTCCAAATTAATCAGAAATAATTTAAAATATCCAAATTTCGGCCTTAAATTCTGAATTTTATTAAATATCGACTTCAATGCTCGAATTTTATCAAACTCTCTCAAAACTATGATGTCAATAAATATTGTG
>MU186215.1:38895-50530 GCA_016904865.1 Pissodes strobi | reverse complement strand
ATTCGAATTTTAAAACATAAAACTTTAATCCTCGAAAGTTTAATAAAAATGGAATTCACACATGAGCTTTTTATTACGAAGGCCCAAATAGATCATAAATAATTTAAAATAACCAAATTTCGGCATTAAATTCTGAATGGACTTCAAAGCTTCAATTTTATTAAATTTGCTCGAAACTCTGATATCAATAAATATCCTCACTTTGAATTAGGAATTTTATAAAATTCGGCCTTGAAGTTAGAACTTTGTTAAGTTTCTACTCGAGTTCTCTCATGAAGATCTGAATGTTATTAAATTTCCAATTCGAATTTTAATACATTTTGACTCAATAAATTTCGTACTCGAGCTCTTTTCTCACGATTATGTAGTGTATGTCACGATTTTAATAACCTTTAGAGATTTGATAAAATTAGGAATTCGAGGATCGTTTTCGCGTATTTGATAGAGTATATTGATATTGATCAGACATTAATTAATTGCATGCATTGCCGATAATATACAGTGATCCAAATTATAATCCGGAAGCGTATTTCGCAGTTAAAAGGTTTATATGAACTTGTTATACAAGGCGTTGAAATTTGTAAATGTATGTAAATTTCTATTTTGTTTAATTCTCGTGCCTTTTCTTCGCTATTTACGGTATATTTAGGAAATACACAACCATCTAGCCTAGAGGTCCTCAGATAATGTGGCCCCGAGTTTTATAACATAATATCTAAAAGCAAAAGCCGTTTAATACGTGAACGCAGATCGCAGACCCCTTAACATACCGAGAAATGTTGTTTACAAATTCATATTAGCTGAGGCCCAAAAAGACATCAGTTGCGGGCCACACAACGAGAAAACTCGGTATTGCTTTATCTAAACAAAACGTAAAACTATCGTCGAGTACCCAAACATGTGATAAACTGATTTTTTTCCTTAGCACCGTTGCCAGCTTATATCTTTGAACAGTTCACACCGCACTTTAGGTTTAGATTATTTTTTAATTGAAACGGTGTGAAACGAATGAGCCTCTTATTAAACCATAATAATCTTGAATATCTAAAAATTATTAATGTAAATATTAATGGCTAGACATCGAATCAGGCAAACGGAGAATGATTTGAAGGGTCTGGGAATTTCAAAATTACAGATGATAAAATCTATTATTGATATTACCGATGCAAACTGGATTACGTAAAATGGATTTTATTTTTTCTAAAGAAAATCGATGTGCCAGTTGCAGGTCTATAGGAAGGTTGTTCAAATTAATAAAATACTGAACATTATTTTAACAAGTGTTTATAATGTGAATAATGAAAAACGAAGTTATTTTAATATTTGCATTTTGCCTCTAAAAAGAGCCTTTTTGGCGATGATTCTTCACCTCACAATTTAGCCCATTAGTCAACTTTATAAGCAAATCTGAAGGAAAATGGTTATGTTTATTCCAAGTAATACAAAAAACATGGGCATATTAAAAAGCATCAGTTTTTGGTAAAATAAAAGTCATCCGATATATCGGATTATATGCACGTACCTAAATTTTTAAGTATATTTTTGGATGTATTCGACTACACGTTGCAAATAAATTTGCTTTTGCCATTACAAAACCTACTCAGTCTCTCAATAGGTACGTGCTTAGGACATGAAAAAAACCGATTTGTCAGCTCCTAAGGATAGCGATTATCTACTATCAATAATCGATGGTAACATGGATGTACGATCTGATTCTGAAGGCGACTCTGACGCTGGATATTATATTCTCAATTCAATATCTACTGGAATTATATCCACCCGATTTTCTTCTCTTATAGATGAGCATGGATCTTCTCAAGCAGGTGTTTTAGAAGAAGATAATAATGAGGATGCATCAAACGACAAATTCCAAGCTGAAAGGGAGCAGACCTTACCACAAATTTTGTATGATAAAGAAAAGAGTGCTTGATTAGCTTATTAGAGACTTCAGATGAAGAAACTGATTGGCAAAGATCATCGGAACGTTTTTTTTTTCTTCAAACAAGTGCCAAGAGCTTTTTTCAATCATTTGGAATAAGCGGCAAAGCAAAAAATTACATTACCAACCCTCCCAATATTTTCATGAAGGTATAGACGAATTATTTATTTTTATAATACATATGCCAATGTTTGCGCCAAGCAGAGTAACCAGGCTCTAAACCTAAGTCAAGATGAGTTGGAAATATTATAAGGAATCAAATTGATTACATTTTTGTTAATAAAAGATTTAGAAACAGCTTCACGTCAGTAAAGACCTATCTTGGGGCAGATATCTCTTGAGACCATAATCTGGTAGTTGGATCTCTCAGAATGAAGCTTAAACAGATTAAAAAGAAAAGAATGGCCTCCAAATGCTGGGAAATAAAAAGACTTAAGAAAGTACCAACTAGAAAACAAGTGAAAACAGAAATTCAGAACACCTTTAAAAATATTCCAAAGAAATGTAATGAAGAAGATCTTGGGACGATGCAATGCGAGATTTATCGAGTCGGCGAGAGATACCTTAGACCTATAGCTTCCAAAAAGAAGACCTGGATGGCTGACGAAATCCTATGGCTGATGGCCCAAACTACAAACCTACACAACAACAGATCAATAGGGAAATAAGAAAGGCTAAAGAAAGATATCTTAAGGAAAATGTGAAGAGATAGAAATTCTGGAATGTAGGTACGACCACTTTAACATACATAACAAAGTCAAAGAACCTGCTGGCCTTTTTAAAAGACAAACGAGTGACAGTTTAACCGATAAAAATGGTAAAATTATAATAGATAAGAAGGTCAAAATAGGCACCTGGAAAAACTATGTTGCAGAACTCTCTAACGACGACAGAGGTGGATGTCCTTATTTTTCTGGTGAAACAGGATTTTCTATTACCACATGCGAAGTGAAAAAGGCCTAATTACAGATGAAGGACAGAAAGGCTGCTGGTCCAGATGATTTCCATTCAGAGTTTCTGAAATTATTTGATGATGACGGTATAAAATGGCTGACAACAATCTTTAACTCCATATATAACTCCGAAAAAATACCTCGAGCCTGGCTTAGGTCTACATTTATAACTATTCCCAAAAAATCAAACGCAACAAAACAATGCAACGACTACATAAGTCTCATGAGCCATTTATTGAAACTTTTCTTTAAAATTCTACAACAGCGAAAATTGCGAACAACACATCGGACGAACCCACTTTGGATTCAGAAATGCAGTGGGATCAGGGAGGCTTTGTTCTGTATCCAAGTACTCTTCCAGAGATGCAGAGATGACGTTTTGATTACCAGAAAGCATTTGACAAAGTCCAACACGAGAAACTAATTGAAGTGCTGAGGAGGATTGGTCTGGAAAACAAAGAATTATAGGTGAAGGTGAAGAATCTGAAAATATTAAAATACAAAGAAGAGTAAGACAGGGGTGTGTTTTGTCTCCTCTGCTGTTTAAACTCCGAAGAAATATTTAAAGAAGCTCTGGAGGATCTAAATGAAGGCATATTGGTGAACGGAGAATTTTTAAATAATATCAGATATGCCGACGACATGGTAGTATTCTCCAACAGTCTCCAAGGACTACAAGAGATAATGTCAAGAGTTACAACCACTAGTCAACACTTCGGACTAAGTCTAAATACAAATAAGACGAAATACATGGTCATCAGTAAAAATCCAACACCAACAGGACAACTACTGGTAGATGGTAAAGTAATAGAGAGGGTTAACAAATATACATATCTTGGCACTACAACGAATGAACAGTGGGATCACTCAGTTGAGATTAAAGTTCGCATTGAAAAAGCCAGAGTACAGTTCGTAAAGATGGCTAAACTTCTAAAAAGCCATGACCTTAAGTTATCTACTAAGATAAGACTTTTCCGCTGCTATGTATTTCCGGTGCTGCTCTATGGGGTGGAATCCTGAACCCTCACAGAAGCTAGCAGTAAAAAACTGGAGGCGTTCGAAATGTGGCTGTATCGACGCATACTAAGGATTTCTTGGTCAGAACATATAACAAATAGGAGTGTCTTAGAAAGATTGCATAAAGATGTGGGGAATCTCAAAACTATCAAGAAGCGAAAGCTGGAGTGTTTCGGACACATTATGGCTGAAGAATTTAAGATCTTGGTTCAATATGTCAACAAGTGGACTTTTTCGAGCCGCTGTAAACAAAGTTCAGATAGCCCTGATGATCGCCAACATCCGATGACGGATAGGCACTGAAAGAAAAGAAGCTCACTAGAAACTTCAGATGAAGAAACTGATTCGCAAAGATCATCAGCAGTGCTTTTTTTCTTCAATCGAATGCCAAGAGCTTTTGTCAATCCTTTGGAATAAGCAACAAAGCAAAAAATAACATAATCAGCACTTCCAATATTTTCTTGAATGTATTGAGGCATTTATTTTTACAATACATATGCCAGTGCTTATGCCAAGCAGTGTAACCAGGCTCTGGACCTAAGTCTAGATGAGTTGAAAGCCCATATTAGTATTCTAATAATAATGGGCTTGTATGATAAAGAAAACAGTGAATCAAGCTCACTAGAAACTTCAGATCAAGAAACTGATTGGCAAAGATGACCAGTAACGCTTTTTTTCTTGACTGGTAAAGAAAAATATATTTTATTTTATTTTTTTTTCAAAATTTCTCTGTTATTTAAAACGTCGGACGAAAAATTTCATAAGAAACTTTTTATTCCAAAGGGGATAATAGTAGAAGGGGTATTATCGATCCTTATACATTTTTCCCAAAATCTTCATAATAATTGAGATATTTCCGAAAAACATACAAAACGACGTTTTTTTTTGAAAAAAGTGACGAAATGTTTTTTTTTTAACTACGACGACTCAAGTATGGGTTAAACCCCGTAAAAATACATATCGGTCGGAATTCAATCTAAACAACATCTATTGGGATTTTTTAGGAAATAAGCTTTTCAAACATGTATTCAAAATTCCAGGTTCGCACTTAAAAATTAGATTTGATGATGATATGATGATATATGAAAACCGATACGTCGGATTAACAAACGAATCGCCCTACCTGCTCCTATATATTTTTTTCGATTATCTACGAAAATATCCGGAATATTTGCAACTTGTGAACAACATAATATTTTAGACCCTTAATTTCTCAACTTTGCCTCCATTTAACGCTGGTACTTTAGGTACGTACTATATTTACTCTCGATTTTAACGCGAGAGGTACGGCTCTATTAGAGTATTTCGTATCGGAAAACCTTGAAGTAGCTATCGTAAATGCGGAACCAACTTTTGTGAATCGGCTTCGTCAGGAGGTTATCGATATTACAGTGGTAACTCGAGCATTTGCGGAAAAGGTAGTCAATTGGAGGGTAAGTAGGGACATAACTATGTCCGATCATAGAATGATCCGATTTGAAATTAAATCGGATAAGATGGAGAAGCCACTAAAAAAAATTCCGAGGGCAACAGACTGGAACAAATTTAGGGAAAGTCTGGTAATGTCCATGGGAACTTTAGGGCAGGCTATTTCATCAAAACAAGAACTAGAAATTGAGGTGGTAAAGCTAAACAGTGTAATCGTCGACTCCTATGAACAAGCGTGCCCACTTAAGAAAGCGAGCGCCAAGAGGCTGCCTTGGTGGAGTGATACTCTGGACCGTCTTAAAAAAGACGTGAGAAGATCACACCGCCACGCTTTCAGGGAAGGGCGGCAGGAGCTCTGGGATGTGTATCTGGAAGCCAGAAGGAAATTTAAAATCAAGGTCCGACGCAGCAAAAGAGACAGCTGGAGGAAATTCTGTGGAGAGATGGAGTCTCTCTCGGACTCAGCGCGTCTGCTTAAGCTGCTGGGCTCGGAAAGACAAAAAGAGATTGGCTCTCTGAAAACAGGCGAACAATGGATGGCGAACAGAGAGGAAGCGATAGAGCTTCTCCTAAAAACCCACTTCCCCGGAGAGGTACAGACTACCAACTGGGACGAGGAACCAGAGCCAGAGATGGACTGGAACCTTGCCCGCAGTGTGGTGACTGAGGAATCCATAACTTGGGCAGTGGGGGAGTTCAGTCCATATAAGGCAGGAGGGCCGGATGGAATTATACCCATGATGCTGCAGGCGGGCCTTAACACGTTACTCCCTTACTTAAAGAGAGTATTCGAGGCCAGCATAGCACTAGGGTACGTTCAATACCTCCTAGGAGGTATTGGTACGTTCCACAAGCTTGGAGAGCAGCGGATGTCGTCTTCATCCCCAAGGCAGGGAAGAGAGACTATTCCCATCCCAAGTAATTTAGGCCTATAAGTCTAACTTCATTTTTAATGAAGACAATGGAAAAAATCATTGACAGGTTCATCATGGAAGATATCTTAACTGATTCTCCTCTACATGATAATCAGCACGCCTACAGACGGGGGAAGTCGACTGAAACGGCTCTCCATTCTGTAATTAGAAGGGCTGAAAAGGCAATAGAAAACAAAGAAATGGCGCTAGCGCTCTTCTTTGACGTAGAAGGAGCTTTCGATAAGGCTAAAACGAAAACTATCTGTCAAGCCCTCCAGGCCAAGAGAACACCAGTTCATTTGGTCAAGTGGGTAAAAACGGCACTGGAAGACCGGAACATCAGCGCCACGCTGGGAGAAGTTCGCGTCGAGGCCGGGGTAAGAGGGGGTTGCCCACAAGGCAGCTGCCTATCGCCACATTTGTGGTGCCTGGTGATGGACAGCCTCCTGAGAAGGTTAAATCTTGAGGGATTCTACGCACAAGCATATGCTGACGACGGGCTAGTAATGATCACGGGCAAGTTCGTGAGAACGGTCTGCGAGCGTATGCAGGTGGCGTGTCGGATAGTTCAAGGTTGGTGTGAGGAGAATGGTCTCTCAGTAAACCCAGGGAAGACCGAACTCATTCTCTTCACAAGGAAACGAAATCTAACAGGTTTTATACATCCCATACTCTACCAGACGAGACTGAGCCTAAGTCAACAAGTCAAATATTTGGGAGTTATTTTAGACAGTAAATTGACGTGGAAGGCACACGTTGGACAGGTGGTGAATAAGACAACCGCGATTATGTGGCAACTAAGGAGAACGGTAGGTAGGAAGTGGGGTTTAAAACCTTACATCCTCCAGTGGCTGTACACTGCTGTGATAAGACCGAGGATTTCCTACGGATCCGTTGTCTGGTGGCCAGCGGTGGCCAGAGCCACTAATGCCCAGAAACTGGCCAGACTGCAAAGGCTGGCTTGTTTGGGTATTACCGGAGCATTGAGAACCACTCCCGGAGCAGCACTGAACATCATCCTGGGGCTGCCGGACCTCCCGATCTGGATTGAGAGAGAGGCAATGGCGGCTCACAAAAGGATGATCGACAGTGGCCTATGGCGAACGGACTACACAGGGAAAGGCCATACGACTATTGCCGCCAAAATGAGTAGGGATCTACCCATTATTGAGACCAAACGCAATATTCCAGATGGCAGATTAAGACTGAGAAGGAATTTCCAAGTGGAATTTCCATCAAGGGAAGAGTGGCTGTCAGGCCAGGTACGTACGCCGAGCGGCGCACATGCATGGTACACTGACGGCTCATGGATGGCTAATACACAGTCATCCGGAGCCGGTGTATACCTAGACAACACTAAATCAGGAGAAAGCACTTCGCTGGGGAGATATGCCACTGTTTTCCAGGCGGAGGTGTTTGCTATTTTGGAAGTAGCAACCAAGGCGGAAGTAACAGAAGATGTAGAGAGTATATATATTTACTCGGACAGTCAAGCCGCTCTAAGGGCGATCCAAAAACCCAGGGCAAGCTGTAAGCTAGTTCAGGAATGTAGAGACGCCCTAGACAGATTGGCTGTGCACAAGGAAGTAAGACTCAGATGGGTTCCAGGGCACAGTGGCATCGAGGGCAACGAACGGGCCGATGAATTGGCCAGACAAGGCTCAATGAGCCACCTCGTCGGTCCAGAACCTGGTCTGGGCTTAAGTGAAAGGCAAATCTCTCAGGAACTAAATAACTGGGCCTGGAACAAGACAAAGCACAATTGGAGAGGAAAGAAGGATGCAGACAAGCCAAGGAAATGATTCTAAATCCTGACGGATCCAGAGCAAGGCGACTGCTAAAAAAGAGGCGAGAGGACATCAGGAACTTGGTAGGTATTCTGACTGGGCATGGAAGCCTAAACAGACATCTGCACCTTATCGGCGTGAGGGACAGCCCACTCTGCCTGAACTGCGGGACAGGGGAGGAGTCCTCATACCACTATATAGGAATTTGTGATAGGTGGAGTCGCCTAAGGAGGAAGATACTGGGAGCACCAACACTTGCTCGGGAAGATCTAAAGGATCTGGACTGGGAGGACGTCCTCACCTTTATCAAGGTGACGGGCCGTTTCAGTGCGGGCCGGGTGTTGGAAGTAGCCAGGTAGGGGAGGGCGGATCGGGGATGGTGAAAAGGGACTTATAGGCCTACTTACCGGGCTTCGCCCCCCCCCACCCTTACTACTACTACTACTACTACTCTCGATTTTGTTGAATCCTGCATATTACCATAATTATTTCTGATACCATGCATGAAATATTAACCTTATTAATAATTTGTTAAAATAGACAATTAATGACAAATATAGAAAAATTTAAAAACAAAATATGGGAAATAATAATTTGAAATATAGATAAATGAAGGTAAAAAGATGTATTAAAAACAGGTATTTATTTACTCCTTATAGTCTACGTATTTTGCTATATACAGAGTGGACCAATAAACGTTATTTAAATTTAGACCTAAATTGAAAAATGCATACATTACTTTCACGGCAAAATAAATCCATCCAGCTTTTATATTGACCTAAATAAGTAAAAATTTACCATGACTATTTGATAAAAAATAATCAAACCTCAAAAATGTATACGTCAATTATTACGTGGTACATAAATAATATATTATTGATTCCAAGAACGTATTGCATTGTTTGATAAATATTTGGGAATTTCCGTGATCCAGACATGAAGTGCTTTCAAATATTATATCGAAGATTTTTAATCTTTTATGCAAATTTTTAGACGTAACGTTATGACGTAATGAAAAACAGAAACTTGCGTAAATGTGTACCTGTACGATTTCGAATTATAAATAGTTCTAAAGCGTAACTTTCAATAGCCTAATTATAGTAGTGATAGTAGGTGTTTTTTACACATTACACACCCTGTATAGAACATTGCATTTTTCAACTATAGGATATAGTTGTAGTAAATAGTAAATAGTTTTAAACATTATTATTTATAATAATGAGAGCAGTTATAAAATGAATAAAAGTTCATTAGAAATAAAATAATTCAAAAATCCATTATTTTTCAATATAATATACTCTAAAAACCTTAATTTTCGAGCAATGTAAAACTTGAAAATTTTTCGAAAAATCTTTCAGTCACCAGGAAATGGAATATCCTGTATATGATATTTTTTTATGTATTTAGTAGGTATGTTTTATACAGCAAGCTGGAAAATATGAAAAGCTTTTCCAAAATCTTGCTGTGTGTTTTTGAGCATCGCAAAGTCCGATACTTTTTGAAAAAATATTTCAGCAACTATGCTTAAAATTTTATGCAGGTAAATAAAGGAGCAAAATACATAAACATTTATGCGACGCTTTCAGGTCTAATAGACAGGATGAAATTACAAATAATCTTCAGCAACGTTTAAATTTTTACTGCAAAAAATTATAATATGTAACAGAATCGAAAATTATTCGTAGGATTTTGCTAAGTCTATAAAAGTTTTTGATCAGAAGGTCCATATCAAAATCTAAAAAAATCATCGAAAGTCCTTTTCCATAAGTAAATAAAGAAGAGAAATAAATAAAAATTGGTATGATTTTTCTAGATCTAATAGTCAGGATGATATTTGTATATGTATTTATTATGTTTTATAGAGTAAGATGGAATTTTTCCAAAATCTGGCTATATGTTTTTGAGCACCGCAAAATCCGATAATTCTTGAAAAAATATTTCAGCAACTATGCCTAATGGTTTATGCCGGTAAATAAAAGAAAGAAATGCATAAAAATGTGTGTGTGATCCTTCCAGGTGTAAGAGTCAGGATGAAATGACAAATAATCGTTAGCAACGTTTTAAATTTGACTGCAAATAGTTATAATTTGTAACAGAATCGAAAATTACTCGTAGGATTTTGCTAAGCTTATGAAAGTTTTTGATCAAAATCTGAAAAATTCATCGAAAGCTCTTTCCATAAGTAAATAAAGAAGAAAAATATATAAAATAGGATATGATTCTTCTAGATCTAATAGTGAGGAAGACATGACAGATAACTGTCAGCAATATTTGAAATATTGTATATGAATTTTGTAACAGGGTCGAAAACTATTCATAGGATTTGGCAAAATATGATAAAACCTAATAATCTTAAATTCAATGCCTCGCAACTCTTCTATTTCTTATAATTTATGCATATGCAAAATGCGAAAAGTTTTTCCTAAAATATGCCGGTATGTTTTCGAACAATGTAAAACTTGAAACATTCACCAAAAGCTCTTTTCTATAAGAAAATGAAGAAGATAAATACATGAAATTGGGTGTGATTCTTCTAGGTCTAATAGTCAAGGACAAACAGTTGTCAGCAATGTTTGAAATTTGGCAGAAAAATATTAAATTACTAAGAGAATCGAAAGCCATTCGTAGGATTTTCTCTCAGGCTTTCAACATTTTTGGTCAAGAGGTCAAAATCTATATCAAAATTTGACAAATTCACCAAAAGCTCTTTTCCATTAGTAAATAAAGAAAACAAATACTTAAAATTAGATGTGATTTTCCTAGGTCTAATAGCCAGGGAGGACTGCCAAATAATTGCCGGCAATGTTTCAAATTTGACAGGAAAAAATTTAATTAGTAAGAGAATCGAAAGCCATTCATAGGATTTTCGCTCAGGATATGAATATTTTCGTTCTAGAGCCCTTTTCCATAAATAAATAAAAAAGGGAACTAAATGGAATTGGGTGTGATTCTTCTAGGACTAATAGTCAGGGAGAAATAACAAATAATTTTTAGCAATGTTTGTAATTTGACAGGAAAAAATTAAATTACTAAGAGAATCGAAAGCCATTCGTATGATTTTCGCTCAGGCTATCAACATTTTCATTCAAGAGGTCAAAATCTATATCAAAATTTTAAAAATTCATCAAAAGCACTTTTCCATTAGTAAATAAAGAAAATAAATGAATAAAATTGGGTGTAATTTTTCTAGGTCTAATCGACAGGGAGACATTACAAATAATTGTAAGCAATGTTTGAAATTTGTCAGGAAAAAATTAAATTAGTAAGAGAATCGAAAGCATTCGTAGGATTTTCGCTCAGGCTATGAATATTTTCGGTCAAGAGGTCGAAATCTATAACAAAATTTGAAAAATTCCCCTATAGCTCTTTTCCATACATAAATAAAGAAGAGAACTACATAAAATTGGGTGTGATTCTTCTAAATCTAATAGACAGGGAGAAATACCAAATAATTGTCGGCAATGTTTGAAATTTGATAGGAAAAAATTAAATTAGTGAGAGAATTGAAAGCCATTTGTAGGATTTTCGTTCAGGTTATGAATATTTTCGGTCAAGAGGTCGAAATCTATATCAAAATTTGAAAAATTCACCTATAGC
>MU186215.1:0-38885 GCA_016904865.1 Pissodes strobi | reverse complement strand
GAAATTTGACAGGAAAAAATTAAATTAGTAGGAGAATCGAAAGCCATCCTTAGGATTTCCTCTCAGGCTATGAATAATTTCGGTCAAGATGTCGAAATCTATACCAAATTTGAAAAATTGACCTAAAGCTCTTTTCCATAAATAAATAGAGAAGAGAACTACACAAATTGGGTGTGATTCTTCTAGGTCTAATAGTCAGAGAGAAATAACAAATAATTGTAAGCAATGTTTGAAATTTGACAGGCTAAAATAAAATTTGTAAGAGAATCGAAAACTATTCGTAGGATCCTTGTTCAGACAATAGTATATTATTTTATGTGGAGGAAAAGTAATACTTTTCATGGCGCGCTCGTGTTTAACAGCCGAACGGAGTGAGGCTGGTAATAGAGAGCAAGCCATGAAAAGTAACTTTTCCTCCAAATAAAATATGCTGTTTTTTCTTCAAATGTCGACAAATTAATGCAAAAACGTCTCTTTTTAATAGTAATAATAACTATTACTAAAGATAAGTGGGTTCGCAAGGCAGCTTAGACCGGTGCGGTGTCGGTGAATAGGCTCAGTTTGTTGATATAGTAATGTCACATAAAACTGTCAGTGGACACTGTCAACAATAATTATTTTTTTAAGATTGCGTCTCCGATTGCGTTTTAATTCCGTATTGATAAGCAGTTATTGAGTAAGTTCGATTAAATAATAACCAATTTGTTCCTAAATTAGTGATTTTTAGAAATGCAGTCACAAATTGAGTGATAAATACAAATTTTAGTTTAATAACTCTTGAGTTGTTGACGTTTATTTTGATGTTTGTTTGTATTGTATCTATGTTGATATGACAACACTTTTACCTCCGCCGGCGGAAAAGTGAAAAGTAAAGTTCCGGCGGAGGAAAAACGAAACTTCACTGCCGCCTACACAGTCGAGTAATGATGGATTTACTGACGTTTGAAGAAAAAAAATATTTTCGGTCAAGAGGTCGAAATATATATCAAAATTTGAAAGATCTTTTCGTACTTCCGGGACTGAAATAATAACTTCACTACCTTGTGACAGGGACTAAAGTGTCACTTTTTGTCCCTCCGGGACTAAATATTGTCGGAAATCCAGGAAGGATTAAATTACAAATACTGGCTGAGCTTTTGACACTAGTAATGACAATGTTTCAAAATTATTCTTGTCACAACGCAACGTTACTACGGTAACTTGTCAAGCAGTGACTTCTCAAAAAACCGCAACCGCCCTGGCGTGCGCCTCGCTTTATTTGTAATAATTATGTTTTTGTAAAGGTTTCTATGTGCTTTTTTTATACGTTTCAATTTCAGAAGTACGTAAAATATCGTACTGGTTGCCAAATGAAAGAACCTGGACGAAAAGTCCTCGCATATTTAGATGCTGCCACATTTTTTTCCCAATAATCCTAATTTATTTTCTGTCTAGTTCCCTATAGTGAATTTACATATTTAAATTTCCTACTTGAATGCTTAATTTTGTTATTTTCCTTACTACTACTCTCTTCTATTATTTACTATTTTATTTACACAGGGAAATACGGAATACGGAATAAGTATACTATAATATTTATATTTATATTTTATTCGCCTTCAAGCTATTTAAAATACGCGACAATAGGCAACAGTGCGACGTTTACTTGATTATTAGCGGGGAGGCAGATTCGTGATTGGTCGCAGGATATATTAAGTACACTTTGACCCTAGACCAACACCTAATTTTTTTTACATATTTTAAAATTTCGGCAGCGACTTGCTTTAGCCATTGGCGTGGAAATTGTAACTGTGTGGTTATTTATATTATTTGGTTTGTAGGGTCTGATGATATATAGGTTTTGTCGATTTTGCAAATTCTCTTTTTTCACTAGAAATGGGGTATATAGTAGTTTAAGCCAAAAAAGCCGGAAGATCCGCTACATTTGAACCGAAAAAATGCCCTCAAAGTTCGAGTCTTGACACAAATTTTCTGCACCACTTCACAAAAGCACTAGAAATATAGACAAAACATATCTGAAAATCAATTGTCGGGTGAAAATATTAACTAGGATACATTTGCGTCGGACGAGAGACCTCCGTTTTGTTCCGGTCCAAATTTAAAGCGACTCATAGCCCCATTAAACAAAATTAAATTTTTTCTACGAGCGTGCGCAAAGTAGCTACTTTGCGCATGCTACTCAGTGCGCAAAGTAGTACTTTCCCGCACGCTATGCGGGAAAGTGTGCGGGGAAGTCAAATTCTCTAAAATCACCAGAGACAAGAAAATATTCATATATTTTTAGAAACTTTATACTTTCGGACTTTTTATGCAATATAAGAAACCGTTTTAAGTCATAATTATACCCTTTTCCTTAAAAGTTTCCGTAATTCGCGATATTGTAACTTACACTAAAAACCATATATTTTGAAATCCTCGGTATAGTAGTAAAAAATTATGTCAAGCAACAATACTTATAATTGTCAGATTGACAGATTTTAAACAAATCTAGGTGTAAAACGAAGTATACCAAAAAACATAATCCTCAGCTTCGCTAGAAAGCCTTAAGAAAATGGATAGTTCTAATGACCCCAAGATTTGCCAGAATGTATCCTGGCACGTGGAAGAAGAATGTGATTGATCGAATTATTTATGCAACATAAAAAAACCGTTTAACTCTTAATCATTCCCTTTTCTCTCAAAGCTTCCGTAATTCGCGATATTACAACTTAAATAAAAAAACATATTTTTAAGTTATGTCAGGTCAACAATAATAGTCATGTAAAGCAACAGTAGGTATAACTGACAGATACTTTTTCTTTTATTTAAATACGGGTCATTATTATTCTGTGCTTGTTTGGACCGCGCCCGTAGAAAAAATATTGTTCCTAACACTTGCACAAAGTGACTTCTCCGCACTCGACTGTTTGACCGAACTCCGCTTGGCGTCGTTCGGTCAACATCAGTCGCGTGCGGAAAAGTACCACTTTGCGCACTTGTTAGGAAAATAACTATTACGTATAAATATACATCCTCCTTTTTACTGCCAACTGTCATAATAGACAAAACAAAGATTTTTAAGAAGGCACATTGTTGCCAGACGTTTACTGTAGTTTCGTTAGCAAAATTCATTAGAAAAATGGTGCGCTATAAGCGCAGCTTATTCACTACCAGTTAGTCATCTTGCGGCGGCATCCTTTGATTTGGGAAAGTCAATAACCAAGTTTTGCAAATTTTAGAAGAGGGTCATGACTTAATATTGTTTTAAACGCCTGGGCATCTGAATAATACTTTTGACAGTTCGTTTAATTTAAAATATGCTTTTGATGATTTGATCGTCTAAAATCCGTTTAAAAACGATTTTAACACGCACAATTGTATAAAAATCTGAAATTTCCGAACCTCTCAGGGCGACAGCCGAGGCTTCGGACGAACTTGTCATGTATTTTGAAATTCATTTTAAATTCAACTGTGGAACTGAACCGCTCAGGGCGCTGTGCCCGACACTCCAACTTTCCGATTTCGATAGAGTTGACTAGCTGGTAGTGAATAAGCTGTGCTATAAGTGTCTTTACTCTTTTTTTTTATTTAGGTGAATGATTTTTTAGGGCAGTAGCACATCCTATATTGCTCGACGAGCAGTGTGTGTGCGAAGATGTTGATGACACGGTTCTTGAATAGTTAGTTAGGGGAACAGATGTCCTGGGAACATATTCGCATGTAACAGGCAAGATGTCCATTCGGCAATGCCGATCGTTTCTTCATATGTGACGTGAACGATAGCATTTGGTCAGATGTCGTGACTGTTACATAGAATCAATAAATAAGTCTTCAGTTATTTTAACACTTCATGCATGGCCCTCTGCTCGCTTCGCTCGCTACGGGGGCTCAGCAAACAGAAACTAACCAAGTGTTAACCAAAACTAACCTAAAATAAAAAAAAATAAAAGTTTTGAGTTAGTTTTAGTTAGCACCTGGTTGGTTTCTATTTGTTGAGCCTTCGTATAGAGAGCGAAGCGAGCGGCGGGCCATGCATGAAGTGTTTAAATAATTGAAGACTTATTTGTTGATTCTATGTAACAGTCACGACATCCGACTAAATGCTATTGTGCACGTCACATATGAAGAAACGTTCGGTATAGCCGAATGGACATCTTGCATGTTACATCAGATTATGCGTCCTGGGAGTGAGTTCAACAGTGATGCAGTGCGCCAGACAAAGGAGTTCTTGTAAAGCGATGTTCTAAGTGTTTCCAGTTGTACGACGAACCGGTGCGCTCTTGCCGTCTATCGTGACTGTCTGACAGGCGTTGTCAGGGGCGGGGTAAGGCGGGCCAAATCCTGGGAACATCTGCCGTAAAAGTATCTGTAAAACACAGATTTCTCGGTCACATGTTTGCGGTGTTTCAGACTATCCAGATTCCGGGTCACCGACGAGACGCACAACTCTCTTCTGAACGGAATCCAGTAGCTTTAGGGTGTGCTCTGGCGTGGAACCCCAGATGTTTCAAATTCGAATTCAAATTTATTTGTGTTCAAAACATACAAAAGTTCTTACACACGTCATATAATACATAATATTAATAATATTAAATACAATATAGAATCATATCCACAATTAAAAGAAAAATCACTATGAACTAGATTACACACAAGATTCAGTCTAGGGTAGTATAAACGAAAACATAAAAAAGAACACTATACATACAATATTCTTAGAAAATTATTTGGTCATTTGTAAATTCCTATATCTCATAGAATGCCTTATTAATTAGGAAAGCTTTTATTTGGAGCTTAAATTTATTTATGTCTAGATTTCTAATTTAATATAATTTATAATAATTTATTATAAAATTTTGGACCACAAAAATTCCAACCATTTGCTGACCTGTTCAACCTTAGATAGTCTGCATCAATGTTGTTTCTAAAACGAGTCATATGAGTATGTGTATGTACAGGGTGTCCCAAATTCGAGCCTCATCATTGGGATCTCGGAAACTAGAAGAGATACGAGGTCGGTTAAATGGAGGCAAAGTTTCGCAATTTGATGCTGATTAAAATGCCACCTTAAAAGTTAAAAAAATCCGAATACTTCCGAAGATATTTAGAAAAAACCGAATATTCGCGATTTCATTTTTATTTTTTTATGACTCTATTTGAATAGATATTACAAAATAAATTTCATATTCTCATTGCTACTTTTTCTGTTCTACAAGATGGTGTTATCAGATTTTCAAACAGACGTTTCGTCTTTGAGCTGCCATAATCAACTTTGTTTTTTTAAATACGGCCCTGGATTTTTTATTACGGACTTTAAGAGCTTCTAATGTCCCAAAACCAATGATGTATCGCACTTATTCGAAAAAATCATTTTAATGATTTCCTGGTAAAATCTCACCAAAAATATGTTTTCTGTCTCTCTCTAACACATGAGGTCTTATGGAAAATGTCATTAATAGGAATTTTTCGAATAAGTGCTATACATCATTGGCTTTGGGACTTTAGATGCTCTTAAAATCCGTAATAAATAATCCAGGGCCGTATTTAAAAAACCATAGTTGATGATGGCAGCTCAAAAACGAAACGTCGGTTTGAAAAACTGATAACACCATCTTGTAGAACAGAAAAAGTGGCAATAAGAATATGAAATTTATTTTGTAATATCTATTCAAATAGAGTCATAAAAAAATAAAAATGAAATCGCGAATATTCGGTTTTTTCTAAATATCTTCGGAAGTATTCGGATTTTTTTAACTTTTAAGGTAGCATTTTAATCAGCATCAAATTGGGCAACTTTGCCTCAATTTAACCGACCTCGTATCTCTTCTAGTTTCCGAGATCCCAATGATGAGGCTCGAATTTGGGACACTCTGTACAGGGTGGCCCGTTTAAGAGGGGCCTATACCTTAACTCGAAAACTACGGGGGTTGGAAAAAAAATTAAATACAAAAGTTATTCCTAGTAAAATGATCTTTAATTTTTCTATACTGTTTTAACCGTCACTTTTTTATATACAGGATGGTCAAAGAAAGTTACACTTTTTTAAATGTATTACATTTTTGAATTCTACTTAAAATTCTAAGCATATTTGATGTATGATGTTATACCTCTAAAGTTAGTAGTTTAACAGCTACAAACAGTTGAAAATCGGTACTTTGACTACTTTTCATCTTGGTAGCAAGAAGACCATTAGAGATGGAGTAAAATGAATTCCACATTCCTATCTTAACTTTTCAAGAGTGTAGTTTTCGAGATAAGGTATAGGCCCCTCTTAAACGGGCCACCCTGTACATGAAAATTATATTTAGAGATGTTCTTTTAACATACATGAGACACTCAAAAATAAAAAGAGAGGTTAAAGTAAGAATTCTGTTTTCCTTGAATAGTGGTTTACAATGAGCTCGGTTGGTCACACCAGATATAACTCGAACTGCTGCCTTTTGAAGTCGAAAAACAGGTAACTGGTTACCACAATGACCCCACACTAATACTCCGTATTGTAAGTGAGTTTGAGAAAAGGCAAAGTAAGCCATACACAGCATCTCCTTTGAAATTTTCTCAATTGGCGGAGTAGATAAAAGTTTTGAGAGAGTTTACTGAAGAGGTGTTCCATATGTCATACCCAAGTCAGCTTGTAATCAACATGAATGACCAACAGTTTAACTGGACCGGTAGGCACAGTTTCTTTTCTGAGTGAAACTATCAAGTTTTGAGTTTTGTCTTCATTAAGTTTGAGTTTATTAGAGGAAAACCATCGCTCTGCAGTATTTAGTGCACTTGTTCGAGCAATATATAATGAACTTAGGTGTGCGAGCAATATTCTAAGCCCGGTCTTATTTGCGCTTTGTAAAGCAAGAGCAACTGCTGCGGTGTATACATTTTTTGTTGCGAAATAGCGTACCAAGCTTCTGGGAGGTTGATTTTGCGACGTTAGCAACGTGGTCATGCCAGGACATATTGCTGTTGACCGAGACCCCCAGTAGTCCGATTGAATGAAGATGAAGGGATGGTCGATCCTGCCATAATGATATCATTGCCCGCCGTATGGTAAACGTGGCTGCTTGGATGATTTTTCAATGTGCATTTGCATTCATTCATCGGAATAAAAGGGACACTTATTCGATTACGCTATTCCTTTGTATGTATATATTCGTCAAATATTTCGCTTCATACATGGCCCTCCGCTCGCTCCGGGGGCGTAACCAAACAAACCTAACCCAAACTAACCCAAGACATGCCCAAATGAGGAAAAACAAAGTAAAAAGTATTTGCATTTTCGACTGACAAATTTAATTTTTTTTTTAATTTCCGGCATGCCTTGGGTTACTTTGGGTTAGTTTTGTTTGGTTGCGCCCCCGAAGCGAGCGGAGGGTCATGCGTGAAGTGGAATATTAAATATACTTAAATAGTAAACAAACACTGTTATTCCCCATAAGAAAATGTGCAAGTTTTGGAAACACTGTGCCAGGCCCCCGGTGCCGGTTACTAAAATTTCATTATTTTCACGTTACAATTTCGATATTTTCACGTTACACCTGGGAAAGTCGTAGTGGAAGTTTGCACTTCTAGGGCAATTGAGGCTCAAAACGCGGATATTTTTTCGGCTCAAATGTGGCGAGTCTTCCGATTTTTTTGGCTTAAGCTACTCTATAGGACACCCCTTTTCTAGCGAAAAAAAAAGAAAATTTGCAAAATCAACACAACCTATGTATCATCAGACCCTTAATTTGATGATATCTTTGAAGATTTTTAACCTTTCTTATATTTATCTTGCATTTGGTGATTATTATACGCGGTTAACTAATTTTTATATATTTCGGATAACTCCCTTAACTGAACTCTCTAAATTAAAATTTTTATTACAAAACAATTCCGAACGTTCTATAAAGAGCGTTTTGGAACATACTTGCTTCAATATTGCCTAACTTTTCATACAAAAATTGAACGCTAGAGAATTTATATGAATTAGGTACGATAAACCGTTTTTTTTCCAAATTAAGCGACGTCATCAATGACGTAAATACAAAACCTTCGGGAAACGAACTCTACTTATTACTACACCATATTTATGTAATACATACAACAAATATCATAGAATACTATCCTTATTATAAAAGTGGGATATTATTATATGACATATTTTGTACTATAAGACTGTAATATAAAAAAAAACTGTAAATAATTTTAACGTCTTAAAGTAATCAATATTATCAATAATAATATGGTAAGAATAACCTCGTGCGTCTATGGGAAGGCAAGATTTTTTACGTGCTAGTCCTCTACCCCCTTCAGTCGTCGCTAAGGTTCACTCGCTTGGCGCACTATATATACCTTGCGACTGAAGTAGTGGTCTTAATCCGTCAGCTAAATTATAAACTTTACCTTCGGGATTAAAAGTACTACTTCAGTCCCGCAGTATATAATATACTATTTCCACAAGAAAATAAAGAAGTAAAATACATAAAATTGGGTGTGATTCTTCTAGGTCTAATAGTCAGGGAGAAATAACAAATAATATTCAGCAATGTTTGGAATCTGACAACTAGGAAATAAAGAAGTGAAATACATAAAATTGGGTGTGATTCTGCTAGGTCTAATAGTCAGGGAGTAAATAACAAATAATTGTCAACAATATTTGAAATCTGACAACTAGGAAATTAAGAAGTGAAATACATGAAATTTGGTGCGATTCTTCTAGGTCTAATAGTCAGGCAGAAATAACAAATAATTGTCAGCAATGTTTGAAATTTGTCAGGTAAAAATAAAATTTGTAAGAGAATCGAAAACTACTCGGAAGATTTTCGCTCAGGCAAAGAAAGTTTTCGGTCAAGAGGTCGAAATATATATCAAAATTTGAAAAAGTCATCAAAATATCTTCTCCATAAGGAAATAAAGAAGTGAAATACATAAAATTGGGTGAGATTTTTCTAGGTCTAATAGTCAGGGAGAAATAACAAATAATTGTCGGCAATGTTTGAAATCTGACAACTAGGAAATAAAGAAGTGAGATACATAAAATTGGGTGAGATTTTTCTAGGTCTAATAGTCAGGGAGAAATAACAAATAATTGTCAACAACGTTTGGAATCTGACAACTCAAGGTAATGTTTTGTGACGGTGGAATACTATTCTTAGGCATTTGCTAAGGCTAGTGATGAGCAAATGCAAGACCAACACCAAAATCGAGTTAGCCTTGGATTTGCATGTGTGGTCTTGGTATTGGTCTTGCAGTCTTGTAAGTGGTCTTGGTCTTGGTCTTGCAGGGTTCAGTCTTGGACTTTGTCTTGGTCTTGGTCGTGCTCCAAGACTCTTTCAAGTCTTGCACTTTTTTGGTAGATTTTTAATGGAGGCAATTTATACAAAGAAAATCGAGTAATTTCAAGGAAATAAAGGTTTAAAGAAAGGCACAGCATATGTCAGTATGAAAATTTTGGTTTTTCAGTATTACGTTACACAGCGACAAATTTTAGCAAGTAATCAGGAATCACTTGTATAAGTTTATCCGTGTAATGTTGAAACATCCTGTGTAGTTACGGTTATAAATTGCAGCGTTGTTAACACAAGAAATATTTTAGTTAAACGTGCATTTCATTTTTTAAAACATGGTTGTTCATAATCGAGTTTAAATGTAAGTATTTATCTACCTTGATAATCTGATGCAGTTATTCCTTTCATTTTGACAATTTTTTTTTAGAATATATTCCTATAATAAAATTTCGCGTGCGGTAAAGTTTACTTTTCTTCACTCATTTGCGTGCGGTAAGTAGCACTTTACCGCATACTATGCGGAATATACGGAGGATACAGTGTTCAAAAAGCAAAAATAATGCAAAAGATACTAGTTTTTATGGACAAAATGTGACAGAAAAATCTTTTAGTTTTAAACACTAATTTGGTATACATTGGAAATTTAGATGATGTTTTTTAGTGTTTGGGAATTCTTTATATTTTCTAAAGTTATAGGATAGGGTAGGTCACAATATCAATAATCTGATAATATTTTAGATGGCTATATTCAACTTTAAACAACTAAATACTAAATTTTATTAACCCTTAGAAAAAATTGGAAAAAAGCGCATCCAGCTAAGGAACAGCAAAATATAAAATATCCTAAAAGCACCTATATAATCAGTAGGTATATAAAATAAACTTTCCTTTTTATTAAAAAAATAAAAACACAAACGTACAATGAACATTACAAACACAACAAAATATAGTAGATGCAAACAAATATTTCAAAATTACATAAAATCAGCAGCTTTTAAAATATTTTTTTTTTTTGGTTTTTTGAAACTAAGTCGAAAATGAAAAAAGATAAATACAATTCATTAAAAAATTCGTTATTATGAATTATAAATTCATTAAGATGAATCCATTATCAAAGCACAATTGAACTAGCAATTAAATATCTTACAAACTTTTCCATTTAATCAATTTTTTATTTCTTATAATTTTCAAGATCTCAAATATATTCCTATCGTTTTCGGACACCCCATATGTGAAGAACACAGAATGATGCTTCGATTCATCACGTTGTAACATCAGAATATGCGTATTATCGTTGACTGAATAATAGGGATACCAGTCAACGGTATTATTATAGCCTACCTACAAAGGGCATATTGGCCAAAATCACATTCAAAAATCTGTCAATATATCCCGGTCTATATGCAACAACGCTTGGAGAAATTATTGGCATTTGTTTAATTTGTTTAAAATCCTAATTAGATTTTTATAATTATGAGCATTATTTTCTTTAAAGATTTGACTGCTCTTTTTACTTGAATACATTATTATTCATTTACATAGAATGCGGCGTGGCAAATAGTGAATACGGTTCAATTTTCCTGCATGTATGTGACAAACCAAATGATTTTTGACAAGTTTTTTCTCCATATTTAGTACCAACAATTTCGATCCCACAATTAATGTAAACAAATAAAATTGCGAAAGAAAACGCAAGATCGCAAGACTCTTGCATACTCGGTCTTAATCTTGCGTAAGTCTTGCAATACTAGGTCTTGATCTTGCATAAGTCTTGCACTGCTTGGTCTTGGTCTTGATCTTGCACACCTGGAGCTGGTCTTGGTCTTGGTCTTGCTTTTTCTGCAAGACCAAGAGCAAGACCGCAAGTTCAAGACCAGTTTCGCTCATCACTAGCTAAGGCTATGAGACATTTTGGTTAAGAGGTCAAAGCTATATCAAAATTTGAAAAATTCACCGAAAGCTCTTTGCAATAAGCAAATAAAGAAGAAAATTACATAAAATTGTATGAGATTCTTCTATGTCTAATAGTCACAGAGAAATTAAAATAATTGTCAGCAATGTTTAAAATTTGTTAGTCAAAAAATAAAATTTGATACAGAATCTAAAACTATTCGTAGGATTTTGCTAGGCTATAAAAGATTGTAGTCAGCAGGTCGAAATATATATCAAAATTTGAAAAACTCGCCAAAAGCCATTTTCCATAAGTAAATAAAGTAGTGAAATACCTAAAATTGGGTGTGATTCTTCTAGGTCTAATAGTCACAGAGAAATAAAAATTCTCAGCAATGTTTAAAATTTGCAAGCTAAAAAATAAAATTTGTAACAGGGTCGAAAACTATGCGTAGGATTTTGCTAAGGTTGTAATGTAATAAAAACATCTATCGCAATATTAAATGTTTTAATCAAAACGGACATCAAAATACGCATTTTTTCCATAAGTGGTATAAAAACGATATGTTCCAAACATCTTACCCATAGCGTGACTGGTTTTTGGTTCAAATGCTTTTTGGGTGACGTTTTTGAATTCCACAGAAAAAAAAATCATCCAGTGGATTTTGGATTTTTTTCAAAAATACAAGGATGGTGTACAGGGTGTTCGGTTATATTTTCAACAGAATCTACAAGCTTTATTTTTAAAGATATGAAAAAATGGTAAACACAAAAGTTTTAGGTTTTTGTCTCAGCCGCCACGATTCGTCATCTTTGAATATACAGGGCGTGCCATTTAGCGGTGGTACATTTTTTTTTATGGCAGTGGCACACACACTAAAGGTAGATCCTATGGCGCTCGACGAGGGGTGTGTGTGCGAAGATGTTAATTGACACGGTTCTTGAATATTTGTAGGTTGTAATTAGTGGGAAACAGATGTCCTGGAAGTGAGTTCCACAGTGACGCAGTGCGCCAGACAAAGGAGTTCTAGGTGTTTCTAGTTGTACGACGAACTGGTGCGCTCCTGCCGTCTGTCGGGACCGCCTGACAGGAGTTGCCAGGGGCGGGATTATGCGGGCCAAATCCTGGGAACATCTGCCGTGAAAGTATCTGTAAAACAGAGACATCTCGGCCACATGTCTGCGATGTTCCAGACTATCCAGATTCCGGGTCAACTCCGGATCGCCGACGAGACGCACAGCCCTCTTCTGAATGGAATCCAGCAGCTTTAGGGTGTGCTTTGGTGCGGCACCCCAGATATGTGAGCAATATTCTAAGCACGGTCTTATTTGCGCTTTGTACAGCAAGAGCAACTGCTGCGGTGTATAGAGTTTTTTGTTGCGAAATAGCGCACCAAGCTTCTGGGAGGCTGATTTTGCGATGTTAGCAACATGGTCATGCCATGACATATTGCTGTTGACCGAGACACCCAGCAGCCCGATTGACGAGGATGAAGGAATGGTCGATCCTGCCATAATGATGTCAGGGCCCGCTGTATTGGCCCTCTTAGTAAACGTTGCTGCTTGGATCTTTGCTGCATTGAACTGAACCAAATTTCGGTCGCCCCAAGTTTGAACTTTCTCCAGGTCTTGATTAATTGCTGTAATCTGCTCCTGTCTGCGGTGATGAGTCTCAGTCGCTGGTAAGGGTTTTTCTGATCTAAAGTGGGAGACAAGGGTACTGTCATCTGCAAAACTGTAAACAGTATTATTCGTTTCGATCAGCAGGTCATTAATATAGATGAGGAATGAGGAACAGAGTTGGTGAAAGTATTGCGCCCTGAGGCACGCCCGCGTTGATGGTGAATGTGTCCGAGATGTGTCCATCGACTGCAACATGTAGGGATCGGTTCTTAAGGAAACTGGCCAGCCAGCTGCAGAGAGAGGCGGGCAGTCCCAAGGACGGCAGTTTGCTGAGCAGTCCGTCATGCCAAACTCTGTCGAATGCCTTTGAAATATCCAACGCAATCGCTCGAGACCCTCCGTAGTTTTCGATTGCCCTACTCCATATATGAGTGACATAGGCCAATATATCTCCTGTCGATCTCTCTTTGCGAAAGCCGTATTGATTATCGCTGATTATTCTGTTACTCTCGAGGTACTTGAGTAGTTGCTGGTTGACTACACGTTCCATGACTTTGGAGATTATTGGAAGCAAGGCAATCGGGCGATAGTTTGAGGGCGTGGTTTTCTTGCCTTTTTTTGGAACAGGTTGCACTCGAGCGACTTTCCAAGAGGATGGGTAAATCCCTTTTCTGTAAGAAAGAGAAAAAAGCCTGGAAAAAACAGGTGTTAGTTCGTTGGCGCAGTTCTTTAGCACGATGGCAGGTATTCCGTCCGGTCCTGATGCCTTTTGCGTATCTAGTACTTTAAGGATTTTGCGAATATCACGATGAGAAAACTTGACTTCTGCCATGGTGGTGTTGATGTTCGGTATAGTGGGGAGGGTCTTGCCTTGGGGCACGTCTAAGGTAGAGTGCGATGAAAACATTTTGGCGAGCATGTTTGCTTTTTCCTTGGCTGTAGTCGCCGTGATGCCACGTTCGTCCGTCAAAGGTGGGAGAGACGTTTTTGTAAAGTTGTTACTTACTGCCTTTGCTACCGACCAGAAATTCCTGGAGCCACTGGGGCATTGCAAAAGTTTATTCCTGATCCTTTGATTGTGTTTGTCCTTAGTTTCGTCGATCACACGCTTGCACTCGTTTCTCGCTTCGATAAAATAATTGCGATTTTCAGCGGTCTGATTTTGCTGCCAGTACTTATAGGCTTGTTGTTTCCTTCCTACAGCTCTTTCGCATCTTTTGTCGAACCAGGGCTTTCCTTTTGATGGTAACTTGATGGAATTTGGGATGTATGCTTCCATTCCTGAGGAGATTACTTGCATGATCTCTTCGCAGCAGTCTGACGGGTCGTCAGTGGCAAAGCAGACGTCGAGCCAAGGAAAATCTAGGTAAAACTGCCTCAGATCGTCCCAGTTTGCAGATTGTAATGCCAGATTTTGCGAGGCAATGGTGTATCCTTCTGTATGAGTGGCAATTCACAAACCGTTGTAATAAGTTTGTGGTCGGAGGTACCTAATGGCGGACCAACTGTAACCTTGTACTGGTCAGGATTGGTGGTCAGAAAAAGATCCAGGAGGGCGGCGAATTCGCCCCTCTCTGAGATTCGAGTTGGTTCGTCTACAAGTTGAGTAAGCCCGCAGCTGATGGCAAGTGCTTCAGCCTCTCTACCTTCGTTGTCGGTCTTGTTGTGATGTTTGAGCCAGTTGGTGTTGTGGGCATTGAAGTCTCCCAGAACGATTATTTCTGAACTGGGGTGATCGACCTGTATTGAGTCAAAGGTGGTAGCTAGTGTTGAGAAAAAGCTTTGGTATGCTCTATCGCTCGGAGGGCGATAGAGACAACATATAAACTTGGTTAATCCCTTGGCGGTGAACTTGAGCCACATGACGTCAAGGTTGTTCGGTTCGAGTGTTTCCTCGCGGTGACATGAAAGGTCGCTTCGGACAAAAAGGCATATTCCGAACTTATATCTAAATCGGGTATGTAAGTCGTAACCAGGATAGAGGTAGTTCACTGTTGTTGTTGTAGAACATACTTGTGTTTCTGTAAGGGCTAATATGTGTGGTCTATTTGCTTGTAGATGTTGGTGTACCGAATTTATGTTTGTATTTAGGCCTCTTATGTTGCAGAAATCTATTCTAAATTGGTTCGGTATCTTTGCTGTCTGTGAAATGCGGAATGAAGGGCTCCCAGGGCCACCCAGCGCCCGGAGATCCGAATGGCCGGGGAGTTTACCTCCGGAATATTTTGATCCTGGAAGCACCATCATGTCCATATATTCCTACTGTGAAACCCGGGATCACCAGGGCGGAAGCGGAACGTGATTTGGGAAAACCACTTAGCGCTCCCCAATTCTGGTGGGGTGGTCTTTCACCGGACGATGCGAGTAGGCTTATGCATCTACCACCTAGGGCCGCTTCCACTCGAAGCATCGGCCTCAGACTCATTCCTTTGGCGGTCCCTAGTCTGACAGGGGTAAAAATGGGGTTTGTTGGATCACTCCCCAGTGATCAGCTCCAGACTTTGTACTTTGGTGTTCTCCAGCCTGGAGGAGGACGATGGGATTTGATGGGCCACATCCCGGGGCAACTCGGAATGGTGGGGGCGTCACTCCCCGTAATCAAACTGCTCTCACCAGTTTGACGTTCCTGCCAGCCAATACAATGCAGCCCCTCTTGTCACAAACTGTCATTGATCGGCCCCAGACGGATATCAACTTTATTATTTTAAATGGAACACCCTGTATATTATTGCATATTTGGATTTTGCGGAGAATTCTAGACATATTTCGTGAATAAAGTCCTATACCTATCTACAACTGTTTTTGAAATATTGTCAGTTGAAAATCGACCATTTACCAAGTTTGACAGCCTGTTTAATCTAATCGGCTAAAGATAGAGCCAAATACTTTGCACTTCTCTCTTGGTTTTTCATAAGCTATCGTTTGACACTATTTTTTTTTATTTAACCAGAGGTTACGAAATTCCGGTTAAATCGAGGGTTAAATTTAACCTCTGGTTAATTCTAAAGTTAGTGCCAAACGGTAGCGTATGATAAACCAAGATAGGAAAGTGCAAACCATTTTGCTCTATCTTTAGCCGTTTAGATTTTACAGGCTATCAAACTTGATAAATGATCGATTTTCAACTGTCAATATTTCAAAAACAGTTGTAGAAAGGTATAGAACATTATTCATGAAATATGTCTAGAATTCTCCGCAAAATCCAAATATGCAATAATATACAGGGTGTTCCATTTAAAATAAAAAGTTGATATTTACCACTGCTAAAAGGCACAACCTGTATATTCAAGGATGACGAATCGTGGTGGCTCAGACAAAATCCAAAAACTTTTGTATTTACCGTTTTTCTATATCTCTAAAAATAAAGCGTATAAAACCCGTTCAAAATATAACCGAACACCCTGTACAATGTCTGGTACGTTCACTAAATATTTTCTGTTGTTTGATTTCTTCCACTAACTTTTATTCATCTTCTTAGGGAGTCGATTAAAAATCCAAAATATTAATTTTGTTCGTTGAACTTTTGTCTTATTGTTACCAATGTCACATATATTTTTCTGACGTACATAGAATAAATTTTGTCTCGAATTAATTTTTTTAAATAGCTGGCCTGTAAATTTGGTTCTGATTGTCTTTTGGTTTAAAGAGATATTAGACGCGTAAGTTTTGTTTGATTTTATCACATTCTTCTTAATAATTTGCAAATGTTGTGTTACTCAATTTTGTTGTATCTGCTGCTCGTTGTATTATATCCTCAACTTGAAGTGCGATTCCGTTTCGAACTAGTTCCGTTTTCAGTTTGAAAAACCTATTAAATGTATTTAAAATTATTAGCTGCGTTAGTTCATTATACTTATTATATCTTTTTCGCGTCGTTTTTTAAAACTTTCAACAATAACTTTAATAACAGACTGGCTAATTAATTTATCTTATTAATTGATAGTGACGGATATATCCGGTAAAAAAATAAAGGTTAAAATGAATAATGCTCAGACACCATTTTTTCCTAAACATTTGTTGTCGCCGCTGTTTGACATATACTAAACAGAGAAAGGCAAAAATGACGTCATTATAAATGGGTATATTATGGCTTTACTTTTTCACGCTTAGTAATGGCTGTCAGTCTTCTAGTTATTTGATTTTTTTTTCATCTTTTATTAATTCCATATATCGAGCCTTTTCAAAAACTGCTTGAAATATATAGATATAGCATGTTAAATTATTGGAAAATGTATCAAGTATTTTTTAAGGTCTCTTTGTTAATTATTGAAACAAATAGGAATAGATATTTGCTTATATCTACAAAACGTCATTAATGATAAGCTCTAAATAATACTTTATTATAACTAAAGTTTGGCATTGAGTCCCAAAACCCTAAAAACAATATTCTGTCTTTCTTCAGGAAAACATAAAGTTCAACGTCTAAATAAGACAGCTACAAGAAATTCTGCACATAAGTCCCTATAAATCACGTGAAAAAACAGAACGTGCGGTAGCCCCATTATCCGCCGGATTTAAACCTGATAGACATTTTTTTAAATGAACAGTGGGTTTAGCTCTTTTATATTGTGTTTTCTTAATCTTTTTATTGTGTTTTGTATCTTGCGCCGTTGAAAAAATAACATTCGGCTATAGCGAATTAGTTCTCTGAAAAGAGCAACGGGAGCAAAAGTTATTTCGCCCTCGGTTTAGCCAGGCTACAAAGATTTTTTCCTGGGTCGGATAAATTAAATTTGAAAAGTTCGGTTTGTAAAAGAATCTTCTTTTTCGTAATTGTGCTATTATTGTTTTGTGCTTTTGTTGTCATTCGCTATGGCCGTTTTACATTATTTGATGTTGCGTAACTCATTTTAAATGACGCTTTCATTTATTGACAGTATTGCATTATTAACCTATGAATTAACGGTTAAATATTATTTATTTATTCTCTATGAACATCAACATATATGCTTTTAGAAATCGCATAAACACAAGTAGATATCACATCGATTTTTCAACAAAATTTCAAATGAAAAATTTGTGATGATGGTGCGTCTATATGTCGGGCTACTTCATTTTACTGCTAGTCTTAAATTTCGAGATATTGAGGCATTCTTTTAAAAGCTCACCCTGTACAGAATGATCACATATATTGTTATCCCTTTTATTTTTTTGAATTTAAACTTCTTTACGGACGTTAGGGCAATTTCGTTTCATGCAAGCTGCTATGTAACGAAAACATGCAACGTTACGTATTCGAATTAGTAGTGGAGAACGCATGAGCCGTGAGCGCGCTTCAATGCAATGTTTATTTGGTTATTTATTTATTTATAAAGAATTGCCTCAAGATACTTGATATTTAACCTAAAATAAAACAAACCAAACAATATATACATACTTACAAATAAATACTTATATACTAACTAAGGTGGTACCTAACAAGCATCCACCGTAACTAAGATAAATGACAAATGTAATTCTAAATGATATTTTAACACAGCATTTTTTCTGTTCTTTGGCTTCATGCAGTCCTTCCTGGGGGGAGGGGCGGTCTTAGGGTCCTAGTCCTTGTCCTGATTTTTCACAGCATAATCTCGTGGAACATTCTGTGTATGTCCTTAAATGGAATCTCCTGTGTAGTTGTCCCTCCTATATTCCTGTTTATTTATTGTGCCCTTGTCGTGTACGTGTAGAATTTCGTCGCTGCTCCTGCTTCCTGGATTCTCTGCTCTGGCGATCTTGTCCCGCTTTCTCTCTACAGTTGACTGTTCGTATTGAAGGCTTCCCATCTGTAGTTTATGATCCCCATTAGGACTTTTCTTTCTAATGTGGTTTTTGGTGCGGAGCTCCCAGGCGCGTAGATAGGCTTATGTGTTAGGGGGGTACTCACAGGTAAAATCGCCGGGGCGAAAACTTTTGGAAGTAAATAAAATGAGGTTGGCGATTTTTTTTTATTATTTTTTATTTTTTTAAAAAAACATTTTTTTTTACTCTGGAGTTTTACAAACTAAGTCAACTTAGAAAGTATTGGTTAACAAAATTAAAAATATAAAAATCTAGAAAAACATAACTTAAAGCACATTTTTTCCATTAAAAAATATAGGTAGTAAAAGCGTTAACCCAAACAAAAAAATATACCGTTTATATCAGTCATTTATCTACTATAATAATAAATATAGACTGGATAATATACATAGTAATGTAAACAACCTATTATTCTATATCTTAAAATTAAAAAAATATTACAGCTGTAAGCGGTAAAGAAACTGTTGGGAAACACCCAACAGTTTTCTCTGTAATATAAAAAAATCAGTTCGCTAATCATAATAGTTATGTCTACGCGTTATCAACTTCAACGGTCACCAAATGTATTTCGCTGCTAAGCAAAACAAGTCTTATCGAAAACCGTTGAAGCTGACGCTAATAAAACACCTAAGTTCCCAACGGACTGTTTTGTCAATTCATTCAATGCATAGGAAAATGAGCCTTATTTACTCTAACGGTTTTTTAGTTACCCAGAAAATGAAATCCTTTGATGATGACTTAGCACTAAGTAACTGCTCGAACGAGCGGAAAAGCTAAGGAGAGTCGCTTTTGAGAGCCAGTCGCGAAAGGCAGCTCAAGTTGAGTAGAAGAAGTTGCAGTGAGAAGTTGCTCACGCTCTCTAATTATTACTCCCTTATTATCTCCCTTATTAATTATCTCTTAAACACCCAGATCGGGTTCTCATCTCTCATTAATTACACGTTTATTGTACAGTTACGAGTTAGTCGATGGTCGATAGTTGATGTTTTTAGTCCACATTGCTTAATGTTAAGAAGTGATTGGTAAAAGGAAGATAGTGTAAATAGAATGTAAATAGTGTATATTGTACATAAAGACAGTGAGGATATAGAATTAATAACCTAACGAACATAAACTAAGCATAAACGTATTTGTTCCAGTTTCATTTTTTGTTATAGTGGTAATGAAGAGTTTTACATCTTTAGTATAACTCAAAAATTGTGGTTTCATTGCTCCATTCGGTTCAGCGCCGTAAGCTGTGGTCCTTCGAGAACTTCAATTAAGATAACAATTACATCATACAGTGCACATACAGCTCCACCGGCACAATTATACAATTGTGTCACCCTCGTGTTTGGGGAAGAAGCCAAGCAGCAATTCCTCCCCGATCAGAAACTACAAAACAAAATCAAGTTTTCTTATACGTAGCTTGGAAAACCTATCAATAACAGCATCAATATTTATTTCAATATCTTTGTGTATGTTTAATAGAGTTAAACCAACTAATCTTTCCTGACCCATCGTAGACCTTAACCAGGATTTAAGCCTCTTAAGTGTAGAAAATGACCGTTCAGCACTTGCAACACTTACCGGCATGACAGAAATTATCTGAAGCAGTGTATATATGTTGGGGAATATTACCGCATTACAGAGCTGTATGGTATCTAATGCCGTTTCTGGCAAAACATTTGTTTTATTTTTTGTTTCTTTCCATTTGTTTATCCATAAGTCTATTTCCGATCGCAACAAATTTGTCAAAAATTCTGCGGAATCATTTTTAAATTTACTAAGATATTGGGAAACCTTACTTACTAAAGGTGCTAAGTCGGTATCGCTTTGGTTTAAAACATTAATCGGTATCAAACTATTGATATCCAAAATTTTGAAGAGATCAGAATTAAACCGGAACTCAAGATCTTGAAAAATATTTTCTAGAAGAGGTATAAAAATTGACACTCTAAAATATTCTTCAGGGTTTTTAGTTGAAATATTACTGCGATGCATCTGCCTAGCATTTATTCTTGGCAGCAATATTGGAATATCTAGGTTTTGATGAACTTTTATGACTTCTTCAAAAATCCCTTTAAAAATATTTTCCGCCTCCTCTCTCTTTTTTTTTAATACCATTAATATACCATTTATAAAGATTGAGCAGCAATTTTGTTCAGACTCTTAGTTTGCAAAATTTTACTTAAGCCCATCGTTATACTTAAGACATGCGACAAGCAGTGAAGAGAAACTAAAAAATTTGTTTTCAGCATTGCGTCCATTAATATTTGAGCTTTTGAGGATGACTCAGATTCTTTCCATTGCGTTATTAGTTGCAAAGTTTCTATAATGGACTCAAAAGAAACATTGGATTTAAGGACAGCCGTATGACGTTCTGTCCATCGAGTTTCGCATAAGCTTTCCAAAACAGTGGGGTTTATAGATTTAAAAACACTATGTCGTTTGGATGATGCGTTAAAAAAAGCAATGGTTTCTTTTATTGTGCCTACGGCGTTACGAATATCTTGGACATTGCTAGATTTTGACAATGATAAATTGAGTGAATGGCTATAACAAGGACATTTGCAAGCATTTTTTTAAGAATTCTTGAATTTCCGCAACTGCCCCCTTTTGATTAGATAGCATAACACTGCACGTATCTGTACCAATCCCAACGCAGTTCTCAAATGGCAATCGAATTTTATTTAAAAATGAAAGAACTGTGTTTCCCAGAATTTCACCTGTCAAAATCGGCTCTTTAGTAAAATCATCATAATTCGTTTTATGGCAATCGATAAATTCTAGAAAGTCCTCGCGAAGAATATTTTCACGATATAGATATCTCACTAAAATTGACATTTGGGATACTTTGCTTATGTCGGTTGTTTCACCAAATATGACACTATAAAACTTATTAACTAAAATTTTCGAAAGAATTACATTTAAGATTTCGTCCCCACAACAATTAATTAGCTCGTTTTGTACACTCGGACTTATGTATTTAGTACGGGAAGTTGCAGTTTCGAAATGAGACTTTAATTTTAGGTCATCGCCACACGTCTGAATACGGTGTCGGATAATTTCTCTTAAATTTCCTTCATTTACTTTTGAGACTTCTGATAATTCTGACTCAGTTCTGTAACCCCGAAATGCAATACCCCGTTTTCCCAAAAAAATTATGCTGTTAATGATAGGTTTTAATCTTTCCCTGTTCTCTTTAACTTGGACCATTCGGCCACTATCAATCAAATTTTTTATTTCTCTTTTAGGATTATTAAAAGTCGATAAAAAATTCTCCCCAATTAAAACTGAATTTTTATGATATTTATTTGAATTGTGTGATAATAAATCTCCATCATTTCCAAATAATTTTGAAAAATTGTTTAAAGGAACAGTTACCAAAGATTTCAGGGGAATATTTTTATGCATTCCTCCTTCTTTTGCAAATAAAACGCAATATTTGCAGAACAATCCCCCACTTTACTTCGAATAGACCAGCCAATTAAATGATTTAAAATGATTTAAAGAAAGGTAACATTTTTTTCTTTTTTGTTTTTTACGTGAACTGAGTATGGATACATAAATTGCTGGTCTGGAACGAAAGAGTGTTTTAATATATTTACTTTCTCCAGGTCGGTAATATTTGTTCGATTGACATACTTTCCAACATCCACATCTATCTCTTTAAACTTTGCGGCTTCAGGTTCGGGTACATCAACAGCTTGGGGATGGGCGACTGCAACCTGACTCACAGGACTCGCTGGTTCATCCATACAATCTGTACTTGGCCCTGGTTCATTTACTTCATTTTCTTTTTCTTGGTCTGATTGTTTAATTTTTTTAAGGAAAAAAGAATCCAAGGTAGGCTGATCTTTCCGCTTGTTCATTTTCAGCGATCTAAATCAAATATATCGGTGCTTTTAAAATACACTGCTAATTTTTAAAAATCAAAGAATAATGTACTTACATTAATGATTTACGTGGACTCGTGGACACTACACTTCACGCAATGTCTCACTAACCCAATTTCAATTTCGACTGCTAAATAAAAACAAGAGTGCTACGCAAGATGCCACTATTGTTTTCTTATTTAAGAATATATTTTTTATTACGCATGCATCATAATCAACGATTATCGCACGCTGTAGCGTGCTTAAGATGATGTTTATGATGCGTCTATTTTTTTAAAGGTTGCTATAGAAACATTTGGTCATGTCAAATGTGACAGCTCAATATATTCGTCAATATATCCCTTAAGTTTAATATTCAATACATTTTTGAGATTATGATGCATTCGTAATAAAAAATAGCGTATGATATACGTGTATAAGAGGCCTTTAAAGCCCTTGCGACTTACAAAACACCCCGGTGCGCGTCGTGTTTTAAAATATGTCGCGCGTGCTTTAAAGGCCCTCTTATACACTTATATCATAATATACTATTGTGGGTGGTTTGATCAAAATACTGCACTCGACATTAAAATAAAACAGCAAAGCTTGCAATCCTGCCGAGCACAATGTTGATCCGTCGAAGGGTTGCCATCAAACCTCGTATATAAATTCCCGGTGTGGTCCTTAAAAGTTTCCTAAATTACCAATTTAATAAATGCACTGGAATTTGTAAATTAATAAAAAATTATTAGATTTAAAAGTAGTTTTTAAGAAAAAAAAAGGTTCTAAAATTTCCCTTAATTGCATGTCAGTTCCCCAGAGGTAGCGAAATTTCCTTAAAATAGGGAAATTTTCCTAGCGATGGCAACCCCATACCAACGCAACGTCGTTGTACAGGCGCACGTGGATTCGATGCGTGCGATTGGTTCATGCCGCTTGGCGGGATTTGGACAAGAAGCATCGTACTATTTTGTGCGAGAGAGACGTCCGAGGAGAAGCAAAGCGGAGTAGCGGAACTATAGGAGCAGCTTAGAGCAGCAGAGTGCAAAAACTGTGCAGTAGGTCGTAGTTTTGGAGGAGATTGCAGTATTATCGATTTTTATGTTTATTTTCATTGACGCTGGGGGAAGGCGGTTCGTTGCCGCTGAAGTTTCGCGTAGATAAACATTTTTAATTTATGGAATTATGGCTTGAGGGGGGGGTACTGTCCCCCAGTACCCCCCCCTTATCTACGCTGGTGGCGAGCTCCAATCCGGCGCGGCGTATATGACAATGGGTCTGATGTATTGTAAAGCCTAATCTTGGTGTCCTTGTCCAGTCTAGATTGCGCTGTGATGTAAGGATATATGGCGTTTGCTGCTACTCCTGCTCTGGTCCTGGTGTTCTAAACACAGATTAGATCTGTGGTTCTAAAGATGGTCCTTGAAGGTCAGCTTCGCGTCTAGCGTGATGCCCAGGTATTTTACGGTGTCCTTGTCCTCTATCCTTGTCCCGTTGATCGTGATGTATGTCCTTTTACTCCTTCATTTCTGATTGAAGTTGATGGGCTGGATATTGGATTCGTCGATCTTTAGTTTCCATTTCTTCCGCGATTTTCCTGACATATTCTTTTATCCTATGGGTAGCGGCTATTTGCTATGTCGAAGTTGTGTAGACCGCCACGTCGGCGTCGGCGTCATCTGCGAAGAATGCTATTTCGTTGTTGATGATCTACTGGTAGGACTGACTGAAGCAGGCTTTGAAGTACAAGGTTACGCAGATGACCTAGTTATAGTAATAAGAGGTAAGCATGACATCGTTCTCTCAGAATGTATGGAAAGGGCACTCAACCTTGTCAGCACATGGTGTACACAGGAAAGTCTAAATGCCACCCAAGCAAAATCGTAAGGATCCCATTCACAAAAAGAAGGAAGTTAAGCCTTACCCCCACCCACTTCGGGAAGGACGACGGTAGGGCTTTCAAAAGAGGTTAAGTATCTTGGCATCGAGGTTAAGTATCAACGGCAGCGCTCTGGGCCTGTCGACAACAATTTGGTAAAACATGGGGCCTAAAACCCTCCATCATCTTTTGTAAAGCCTATTATAACCTACGCCTGCTTAGTGTGGTGGGTAAAAACAAAGGAAATAACAGCACAGCGAAACAAGAGTAAAATGGCTCGCCTGTCTGGGTATAACAGGGCTTATGAAAACGTGCTCCATAGCAGTTTTGGAAACCCTACTTGACCTCCTTCCGCTGCACATATGCATAGAAAAGTAAGCCTGGACCAGTGAGCATAGAGTCACTCAGACACAAAAACTGAAGTCATTAAACCTGTCTGGTTACCTTAAAATTCTGAAGGACATGCAGATAGAGGCGATGATCAAACCAACCGATACAATGGAAATAAAACTCCATTTTGATCGCCCCATTGAAGTGATAACTGACGACTGCAATACTACAGGGGAAAGACTAAAACAACTAAACAGGGGATCACTTGTCTGGTACACAGATGGATCAAAGATGAAGGAGCGGGATCCGGAGTTTACGGACCTAGGTGTCGAATCTTTGTACCTTTAGGAAATTCTCCCATCATCTTTCAAGCAGAACTAATTGCTATTAATATCGCCGTTGCTGAATGTGCCAAAAAATGCCCAAGAAGTTCAAAGATCTATATCCTATCAGATAGTCCAGCAGACATAAAAGCGCTAGCATCTTGCAGAATCAACTTCCGGCTAGTGTGGGATTGTCGAATGGCTGCAGATCAACTGGCAAACAGAAACAGAGTGTGGAAGGCAACGAAGTCGCTGACCACCTTGCCCGAAATGGTGCCTTTGCGAACCTGAACCATTCTGTGGCATCACTATAGGACACGTAATAAATGAACTCAGAAATTGCGAAAAAGGCGGAAAGAGGCACATTAGGCCAATGCACCTGGGCAGAAACAGGCCAAAAACTCATCTCTCACTCACCTAACTACACAAAAAAGCTTCCCAAGCTACAAAAAAAAATGAGATAAAACTGTTCGTAAACCTTCTCATTGGACATGGCCGCTGGAGGTACCACCTTAAGTAAATGGAGAAAAACACTAACGAACAATGCAGATTCTGCCAAACTATGGCTGAAACGTCAGAGCACATACTCTGCGAATGTCAGGCACTAACTAGCCAAAAGTTGAGATATCTCGAAAATGCCCTCCTAGTACCTGGAGATCTACAAAAGCTCAACCCTCGAAATATTCTGAGGTTCTCGAAAGAGGAATTTTCATGTAACATACACAAAAGCTCAATTGTGGTCGACGTGTTGAAGGGAAATCTTGCCCAGTGACCTCTCTACTATAGTTGTTCTGATTCCTTGGTAATTCGTTGATGTATATATTGAACTGTGTCGGTGATATTACGTTTCCTTGGGGGAATGATTTTTGTGATGGGCGGCGTGATCCTTGCCGCGTGCATCTTGGTGGTCATGGCCTTCCTCCATACTGTGTCATATGCCTTCTCTAGATCCAGTATTGCCGCCGTTGTCTTCCTGCTATTGTTTCTGGTCATTGCATAGTCCACTATTCTTGCTAGATTCGATTTATTTTCCTTTCTGAAATCTGAACTGTTCAGGTATTACGGTTGCTAGTGTCTGAAACTCCGCATTGATTCTTTTGTTTAGTACTCTTTCGAACACCTTTTTCAGGGTAGGGAGCAAAGAGATAGGCCGGTAGGGTAATGCTTGTGTCCTATTTTTGCCAGACTTAGGGATGATTATAATCAGTGCAATTTTCTATGGCTTCGGAAAGTAATGAAATCTAATTTTTCTTATGGCAGTGGCACACACACTAAAGGGAGATCCTCTGGCGGTCGACGAGCGGTGTGTGTGCAAAGATGTTGATTGACACGGTTCTTGAAGAGTTGTAGGTTGTAATTAGGTGTGAATTCCACAGTGATGCAGTGCGCTAGACAAAGGAGCTCTTGTAAAGCAGTGTTCTTGGTGTTTCCAGTTGTACGACTAACTGGTTCGCTCTTACCGTCTGCCGTGACTGTCCGACATGCGTTGCCAGGGGAGGGATCAGGGGTGCCAAATCCTGGAAAAATCTGCCGTATTTGAAAAACAGAGACATCCCGGCCACATGTCTGCGGTGTTCCAGACTATCCAGATTTAGAGTCAACTGCGGGTCGCCGACGAGACGCACAGCTCTCTTCCGAATGTAACTCAACAGCCTTAGGGTGCGGCACCGCAGATGTGTGAGCAATATTCTAAGCACCGTCGTATTTGTGCTTTGCAGAGCAAGAGCAACTGCTGCGGTGTATACAGTTTTTTATGCGAAATAGCGCACCAAGTTTCTGGGAGGAGTGGGGGGCTGCTTTTGAGATGTTAACAACGTGGTCATGCCAGGATATATTGCTATTGATCAAGACATCCAGCAGTCCGATTGACGAGGATGAAGGAATGGTAGATCCTGCCATAATGATGTCAGGGCTCACCGTATTGGCTCTCTTGGTAAACGTGGCTGCTTGGGTCTTTGCTGAATTGAACTGGACCAAATTTCTGTCGCCCCACGTTTGAACTTTCTCCAGGTCTTAATTAATTGCTGCATGCAACGTGCAGAGATCGGTTCTTAAGGAAACTGGCAAGCCAACTGCAGAGAGAAGCTGGCAGTCCGAAGGACGGAAATTTGTTGAGCAGTCCGTCATGCCAAACTCTGTCGAATGCCTTCGAAATATCCAACGCAATCGCTCGAGACTCTCCGTAGTTCTCATGCCCTACTCCATATATGAGTGACATAGGCCAATACTCCTGTCGATCTCTCTTTGCAAAAGCCGTATTGATTATCGCTGATTATTCTGTTGTTCTCGAGGTACTTGAGTAGTTGCTGATTGACTACACGACTTTGGAGATTATTGGGAGCAAGGCAATTGGCCGATAGTTTGAGGGCGTGGTTTTCTTGCCCTTTTTGAAACAGATTGCACTCGAGCGACTTTCCAAGAAGATGGCTAAATCCCTTTTTGGCAACACAGAGAAAATAACCTGGAAAAAGCGGGTGTTAGTGGCGGTGATTATGCAAATCAGCTGGACTAGGTCTTTATTTGGCAGGAACTTCGCTTTCTTCATTACTGATCCTTGCGGTCCTGGTGCTTTATATGGTCTAGCTTTGCTGATCATTCACCTTATCTCCCTAGGGCTAGTAATTATGAGGCTTGTGTCTTGTAGGGACAGCGCTGCGATCTCGTCCGTTGTCCTTTGTACTCGTCCTGTCGTCTGATAAGTCTTCTGTCTAGTTGCTGATGTGGGAAAAGTACTCCATGAAGCCCTACACCTGTTCTCTCCTGTCCGTGATGGAGACTGTACGGGGTTTGTTTTGGGTCTTCAGCTCCTTTATGTGCTTCCAGACTGACATGCTGACATACACAAATACCCAAAAACTATCGCTTTTTTAAAGCGTCAAGCTGTAGGATGTACACCGAAAAAGTCCAGAGTTTTAACAGCAGAACAAGTAACCAAATTTGTATGTGAAGCTCCAGTCGAAAAATATCTACTAGCGAAAACAATTTTAGTGTTTGGTATCTTCGTTGCATGTCGAAGAGATGAACACTTTCTTGTCGTATTTCTCAGAGATGGAAAAACTCATACATCAAGAAGTTTCACCATTACCAATGAAGGATCGTAAATATGCAGCTTTAAGGCCCAAAAATATGATCAGCAAAAGATTGTTTATCGCATACCGGTTCCGAAAATTATTGCAGAATTCGTAAAACTCGATAATCCCAAAGAATATACCGGGCATGAACTAAGGAGATCATCAGCCAACCATGTTGGTCGAAAGCGGCGGTGATTTACTCACTCTGAAAAGACATGGAGGATGGCGTTCTTCTGGTGTAGCAGAAGGATATATAGAAGAATCTACATAAAGAAAACCTGAAGTATCACGAAAACTGTTTAACCCTTCTCACTCACAAAAGATAACCGTTTCAATCATTCGAGATAATCAAAATATTTGCAAGGGGTCTGCTTCAATAACCGCAGTTTTACAAAATGAGACTGGACCTGTACAATAATACGAATTGCACAATAAACATAACCATTAATTATAACAATTCAAATTAAAACCATTATTAGTTGTTAGATGATTAGTTAATTTTCAGTATTCTAACTATAGTAATTACATTTTTATAGTAATTACATGTTTTTTTTTTATCTCTAGATCATCTCTATATGATCCCTGTCATGAAAATAAAAATGTAAATTTTTTTCATATGGCTTTTTCTATATCATATTTTCTGTTTTTGTTATTGTTTTCAAACAAGTATAATAAAAAATATCCGTCCACTCTATTCGCGCTTCGGAGAATCACCGAAATCGCACCTCGGGGAATCACCGAAAAAACCATGACTAGTGCCATTGCAGTGCTGTAAAGTCAAGTAAAATCATATATACTTTGTCTGTACTGTTGGCTGAGCTCGCCCAGCACGCGGTCGATAGTGTCAGGCAGGCCTGATCAGTGTAGGTACTAATGCAAGATGTGTATTTATTTTTTTATTTTCTAAATTTTAGATATTCAGACAGCATTTTAATTAAAAATGTTGGCGCCCTCCATCAGCATGCCGCCCTAGGCAGCTGCCTTTCTTGCCTAATGGATAAATCGGCGATGAATGTAAGCAAGAGTTTTCCTGCTGAATTGCAACTAATTACGAATCGACACGCACACACACCATCTTAAACAAGGAATCTCTGAACCAGCCGCATGTAACAAATAAAAAAAACGGGTGTTTAATATGAATACAAAATTTATAAAGTTTGTTTACTTTAAAATTTAAATTTAAAATATTGCTTTGTATTTTGTCTAAAAAATTGCAATTAGATGTTCGTCTGTTGAGGAGTTTAGTTGAACATATTTTGGGACCGTGCTTTTTTCGTGCCATCTGGACCTATTCGTAATTGCAGTAAGTTCAAGTTCAAAAGCCACCCCAAAGAAAACTTTTTAAATTTCCGCTTATGTTCCAATGAAACTGAAAAGAAATATTTCACGTGTATTAATTACTTCCTTCTTCTATTGTTTCAATAATTAATTTATCACATCTCCTTAATTAGGTGGATTATAAAAATTACCCATATCCAACTTTAAAATTAAGCCACTACAAACGTGCCTGCAGTGAAAGATATGCAAATATTCCTAAGAAGATGCACCATAGGTACCTTATTTAAAAGCAATTGAAAATCGAAATCCCTTTTGTGTCTGCACACCACCCTGGTATACGCCAATCTGTTCGGCATTATCGTGCGGTTGAAAAAACCTCCCTTAAGCTAAAGGATAAGGGTCGAATACAATCGCCGGCTTATCAGCCCCTTTGCAGAATGGGCCTTTGTAAAACCGACGCCTGTGAAATTGATTTTGAATAAGATGTACTGTATCTTTTATTTGGCTCAATTAAACGCTACTTTTCGAGCGATTATGCCGATGTTGAACTTCTGGGGGGCTGCTTGCTATTATTGATGGACTTTTAATGCACGCGGGTTTTATGTTTCTTGATATTTGTCTTTCCTTTTTATAGGACCTTTGAAAATCTTTAGTAGTCCCATCGAATTAAGAATTACTAAAAACAAAGCAATAAAGAAATAATCACATTAGAATTGGCAATAATTACTAAATCATAAAAGACAAACAAATGATAATAAGAGTAGGTTCAGAATCGATAAAGGAGAAAACAAACCAAGCAGAATTGCGGATAAAATGTACAGGATTATCCAACGAGGACTAGTCAAGGTGATTTTTTGACTTTCCCTGTCCTTTTATAAAAAAAACTGAAATAGCCATCTTATGTAATTTTCTCCCGCAAATTCGGATATGTTCAGCAAAAAAAAACAATTGAACATCAAATAAAAGTGCTAGGGGTCACTTTGATATATTTTTAAATGGAACACCCTGTATATTACTACATTTTTGGACTCTCTAGAAAAATCTAAACACATTTTGTGTATAATATCCTATACCTATCTTTAGCTGTTTATCAAATATTGACAGTTGAGTCGGGCATTTTGACACTTTGACAGGCTCTAACATCTAAACCGCACGAGATCAAAGAAAACGGTTTGCACATTCCTATCTTGGGTTTTCATAAGCTATCGAATGATAGTAACTTTGAATTTAACCGGAGGTTTAAAAGTTCCGGTTAATTTTATCCGCATCATCATAATCCACTTGTGTAATTTTTTTGTGAAATGAAAGGCATTCCCCAGATGGCAGCCAGCAGGCTCCAGAGGTGGTCAGTGTTTCTGTCAGGATTTTCATATAAGATAGCATATGTAAAAGGTAAAAACAACATAACAGCAGATATGTTAAGACATCACGCTCTAGACATTCTATACATTTCAAAAGACTATGACATGGATACATCGTATCTTAACTTAGTGATATCTAGTGAGTTACCCATAGACTATAAACAAGTATGTGCAGAGACCAAGAAAGACATAATTTTGTCCAAAGTACTAAATTATGTCCAGGTTGGTTGGTCAAAGCGAATGGATAATAATGACATATTACCATACTTTAGAAGAAGACTAGAACTAGAACATAGGATTGTGTAATGTGGGGCTAAAAGGTTGTTATACCTAAAACGCTACAAAAGCAGTTACTCGATGAACTTCATTCTAGTCATCTGGGGATAGTGAAGATGAAGTCCTTAGCAAGATCTTATTTCTATTGGCCTATTATAAGTACGGACATAGAAAAGTTATGCAAAACTTGCAGATCATGTCTTACTGTATCAGAGAATCCAAAGAAATCAGAGGTAATTCTTTGGAGAGAATACATATTGATTTCATGGGACCTATCAATGGTTTATTTTATCTCATAATTTTGGACGCATTTAGTAACTATCCGGAAATTTTTGTAAGGAAAATAATTACTACGTCAGAAACAATTGCTAAATTAAGAGAAACATTTGCTAGGTGTGGTATTCCAGAAGTACTGGTATCGGATAATGGACCTCAGTTAACTTCACACGAATTTGAAACTTTTTTACAGAAAAATGGTATCGACAGAGCTGCAAAGAATGCTGTTAAAAGTTTTTAGAAAAGTCTTAAAGCAGCATTGCTTGATCAGAAAAACACGAGTTCATCTGCTGACGTTATAGTCTGCAGATATTTGCTAAACTACCGAAATTCAAACCACTGCAGTACAAATGAATCACCATCCTATTTAATGATAGGAAGGAAAGTGAGAACTCTGTTTGATCTACTTAAGCCAAACATAGGGAAGGATGTGATTAAGACAGATAATTCTAATTTTGAAATTTTAAAAGAGGGGCAGAAGGTGTTAGTAAAAGATTATAAAGACAAGCATAACCAAATTTGGATAGAAGCAAAAGTAATAAAAGTACTGGGAAGAAAGAACTATATTTGTCAAACAAATAGTGGATATACTTGGAAAAGACATATTGACCAAATCAAGAAGTTAGAGTTTGACTTGCGAGATGAGAATTACAGCACCACCCCAAAACTATCTAAAACTATAAATAAAATCCCAACAGGGACACAGGAACAGAATAGTGGCACGAATGGAAGTTTGTCAAGAAGAGCAACCTTTAATGATTCAAACTCGTAATTTTTCTCACAGAAACTCTTCCAATCCATGTAATCCAGAATTCTCTCCTCCATCGAATCCTCGTAGTCCTAGCACCTCAGATATGGCTATGAATTCTGAATTGACCTTATGTAATGATGAGCATTCTGAAGAAACAGAAGGTTCAGTTACAATTAGGGATACCACAATGGGTGAACCAAATTATTCTAGATATGGTAGGAAAATAGTTAGACCATTGTGTCTGAAAGATTTTAATTTGAATATCGATTAGGTTAGGTGTTAAATATTGTATTTTTGAGACATTGTGTTCTAATGCATAACTTAGTCATTATATAAAATAATTTAAGTTTTTTTTGTATTTTAGTTTATAAGTATATATATAAGCATTACAAAATGTTTTGTTTGTAATTTAAAAGGGAGGAAACTGTAGTGTATTAATTTGCAATGTAATGAATATGTCTTTAAGGTACCTACTTGTTAAGCTTCCGTAACGGAAATAGGAGTCACTCCCAAACGTGGTCTGTCAAGTGGTTGACAGGTCGTCGAGGACTCTAGAAAAAATGAATATGACATTCTTGTAACTGATGTTAAGAACTTGATTTTTCTTCTAACAACAAATATATTTATCACAAGGTCCAAGTGTTTATTTTACAAACATTTCAGCTACGTCACGACAGAGCAGCAGTCAGCGAAATAATCCGGCCGATCGATGTAATCATCCTCTCTAATTCATTATTCTTGGTCCGCTTCTAAGAGTTTTCTCGCAAGAAATATGAATATTTGTATATTCTGTATAGATCGCTTGCTAAAGGTCATTGTACTTAAGATTCATTAACAGCGCGTCTCAGGCTTCAAGCCAAGCTGTCTGCTTTTCCGTTTTCCTTGCAGCCAAAAGGCCCGTTTCAAGTCGTATGCACAAGGTGCTCGAAATAATAAAAACGTGTCCTCAATACGTGATTGATGGCACTAATGAGGCGAACTCTGTCTTCTTTGCACTCAGTCTTTTTCGCCTGTCTCGGGCGAGAGGCAATATTGTGGGTGAAGACAGGGGTGCATCTAAATCATTTTAAATAACCCCCAAAATAAATATCTTATCAACAGTCAGTGACTTGAATATTATCGATAATTTTTTTGGTATTGACGAAAACGGGTCAAAATGGAAAAATAATCATTTTTCGAATTACATTTGATATTAGAATTTGGCAAATAACCGGTTTTTAATAAAAAAAAAACTATTGAAACTAGAAAAATCTTGTCCCTAAGTGTCCAAATATCGTCTGTTGGTATCAGAAACAAATTGTCTGTCGAAGCTGTTCCGACATCATCGTTTTAAAAATCGGTCGCCTTAGTACGATCCTGCCTTACACACTTCTTAAGCAAGTCAATCAAAGATCTATTTTAGACCGCTGCAGTTTTTTCTTGTAAAACACAAATAGGTTTCGGTGTTCCAAATTATTAGCTGCATTCCATCGGGATGTTTTTCTCCGGTTTATTTTTAAATCGATGGATTTTATTTAAACCTTAACCTTTCAAGCTCAAAATGTGCCGTGCTCGTTAAGACCTAATTTTTCAACTGCTTGTAAAGTTTGCCAACAAGATAAATTTGATGGAAACCATTGGGTAGATAACGGTAGCTATTGAAGATATAATTTTAATTTACTTAACAAGCGGTCCAAATACTGAGCATAAAGAGACATAAGAGGGTAATATTCATAACAACCATCTTTAGGACGAAAACGTAGTTTGTTAGTCAGTTTTAATTATTGATAACTGCTATATAGAAGCAATGATTTCGACAATGGTATCAATGGTAATTATTTCTTTGGTAAAGTTACAAATCGGCAACATTGGTATTTTCAGGGGTAATACCACGAGTAATTAAAAATTACCGATCATTTTTCATGAATGTATGTTTTGTTGTAATTCCACGAGTCCGACGGACGAGTGAAATTTGTAAAGAAAACACGCTCGAGTAAAAAATTATCGGAAGTAATTGCACAAGTGCATCAAAATTACCGATAATTTTGCATGACAGCGTGTTGTCTAAAAACTGCATGAGTTCATTTTCATATTTTGAGAAAGGGCCCGACACCGAAGGTGGAGGGCTCTTTTTCCAAAATATGAAAATGACCGAATGCTGTTTTTCTAAGACAACACGCTTCGATTGCAAAATTATCTGGTTATTTTTATGCACGAGTGTAATTCGGGGGAATATTTCCCGAATCAGGACATGGTTTCAAAAAATACATTTTTATTCTCTTTTTTTTAATTCAAAAACGTACATGTAACTGTAAACAAAAGAAAGGGACGCTAAAATACGATTTTTTTAATTCGAAACGAGACATTTTTAATAATATATATTCACTTGACTTTGACGTTATTTATAAATTGTCGCTGTCATCGTAAGTTTACAATGGAATTACTATAGATACGTACGATGCAATTATCGCTGTGCTCTTTCGGTTTCTACAATGCAATTATCGCTGTAATTTTCCGAGAACTGCACTCCTTTAATGGGATTTTTTATACATGAGGGAAATATTCAGTAGTAATATAGCAAGTGCAATGGAAATTACCGATAATTGTCGTTAAATATGCATGAATGCAAGTTAAGTTGGATAAACGCACGAGTGCACGTTAGTGCACGAGTGTTTTTTTCAGTTTGACTTACATGGGTGAAGATTTGGCGAAAATTATAGGTAATTTCCATTGCAAGAGTTATATTTTATCAGAAAATTTCATGAATCATATATGTATATAATTAAAATTCGTGTCATTGTCACTTACTGTCATACTGTCTTTTAAATTTGAGTTTTAAATGAGAATGTCGCGATTCGGGAACGCTTTTGCGATGAGAGAAATATAGAAGAACTTACACCAAAAAATACAAAAAAAATAAAAAAGTCTATATGGAAACAATTTGGAGTTCTGCTTCCAGAGAGGTTACGTATTGAAAAAAAAACATCCATAGAAAATCTGGCTGGAATTTTGAAAGATTGGGCAAGTAATGTACGCAAAAAAGATAGGTCATACTACAAAGAAAGTGTTATAAAGACTATGTGGAATGTGTTTGCAAAATTAGTTCAAGAAAAATTTAGCCGTTCTTTTATGACGAAAGTATACAATTGGACTTCAGAAGAAATGTTTCGATGTTTTATCATACGAATTGGCTTTTCGAGGAGGTGAAGCATGTAACTGTTTAATCGAATATTTTGAACAGGAAAAACATGACGATCACTAACAAATAGGATTGAATACAACCCTATATTTTCGAAAACTGGTCAAGGTGGTAACACAGTTTAACGGACAGCAAATGGCTTATAGGGAACACTGCTAATGAAGACATCTGTCGTGTCAGGTAAACCAAATCTTTCTATAACGTTTTCCCAAAAATGTTTAATAAAAAATACTGTTTTTCTTACAGATTGTACAGAAAATTGATTTCAAAAAGAGGATGCAATACGAAGGCAAACCGTCTTTGGATCTGCAGCAATCTGGATTGGCAAAAAAATGGCGTATGGTATAAAAACTGTCGGGTTGGTAGGAATGAATTCTCAAAGTGGACAAGCATTTCAGCTAAAAAAATTGATCTGGACATCACAAAATTTAAATTTACTAATCATTCTCATCGGGCCACTACTGTAACGCAGTTAGCAAAAACCGGAGTAAATGAAAATCAGTTAACAAAAATTACGGGTAATGGCAATGTAAATTCAATAAAACCTTACTTACAACTGGACAAAGACTTTCACGAAAAGTTGATAAAGAAAATGAGAGAAAATAGGAATTTGAACGAGTTCAATGTTTCTTCAGTTTCAACATCGGCCTCAAGTAGCGTTGTTTTCGGTTGTGGTGGTCGTGTCAGGACATATTGCTGTTGACCGAGACACACAGTAATCCGATTGACGAGGATGAAGAAATGGTGGATCCTGCCTTAATGATATAAGGGCCCGCCCTATTAGCTTTCTTGGTAAACGTGGCTGCTTGGGTCTTTGCTGCATTCAACTGGACCAAACAGTAATTGTGTACTGGCCAGGTCTGGTTATAGAAAGATCCAGGAGACTCATCCCTCTCTGCACTCCGAGTTGGTTTATCTACAAGTTGACTAAGCCCGCAGCTGATGGCTAAAACTTGCGCTTTTCTACCTTCGTCGCCGGTCTCGTAATTGAGCCAGTTGTTGTTGTTAACATTGAAATCTCCCAGAATGATTTTCTGGATAGGGGTAGTAGACTTGTATTGAATCAAAAGTGGTAGTTTATGGTGCAAAAAAGCTTTTGTGGGCTCTATCCCTTGCGTAGGACGATAGAGACAGCATATGAGCTTGATTAATCCCTCGGCGGTGACGTCAGTAGTAGTTTAGTTTGGTGTTGTCGTTGTAAAACAAACTTGTGTTTCTATAAGGGCTGGTTTGCGTGGTCTATTTGCTTGTAGATGTTTTGTGAACCGAATTAATGTAGGCCTCTTATGTTGCATCAATCTATCCTAAATTGGTTCGGTATCTATCTTTGCTACAAGTGAAGCGGTGCATGAAATGCCCCAGGCCCACCTGGCGCCCGGAGATCCGAATGGCCGGGTAATTTACCTCCGAAATGTTTTTACCCTTGACGCGCCAACATGTCCGTATATTCCTATTGTGGAACACGGAACCACCAGTGCGGAAGCGGAACATGATTTGGAAAAACCACTTAGCACTTCCCAGTTCTGGTGAGGAGGTCTTTCACCGGACGATGCGAGTAGGCTTATGCATCTACCACCTAGAGTCGCTTTCACTGGAAGTATCGGCCTTAGACTTATTCCTCTGATGGTCCCTAGTCTGAAAGGGAAAATAATAGGGTTTATTGCGTTACCCCCCAGTGATCAGTTCCAGACTTTGTATTTCGGTGTTCTCCAATCTGGAGAAGGACGATAGGATTTGATGGGCCACATCTCGTGGTGACTCGGAATGCCGGGGGCGTCACTCCCTGTAATCAAAATGCTCTCACAAGTTTGACGTTCCTGCCTATTTTGACGTTATTGCCTGTACTGTATTTCCTTTATAGGTAGCGATCATCTAGTAAAGGCTCATTTACGCTTATCACTTTGGATGTTCATCTTGCAGGAATCATCCAAAGTGATAAATGTACATTGCCTTTCATTTGGTTTTTATCCAAAGTGTTCACTAAAGATGAGCAATGAAACAATTCGACCCCCGGCGAACTTTTGATGAAAGACTCGTTCCCCGAACCGATGATTCATCCAGAGTGAAGGCTCAGTAAAAAAATTAAACAAACGGTACGTTCATTTTCGCCGCTACTTCACTTTTTAGTTTAATAGCCCCCAGTGGGAATGTAAATTTGCGTCATTTGTAGTTTTATTTCAGAGCTCAAAGCTTCTCGGAACCAAGTATCTCTTTTTGGAAAAACGGAGTAGCTTTTCGAGAAGATATGCGAGTTGCTTCTCGTTCATTCTTAAATGATTTCTGTTCTCATCAGGATTTTGTTCTGCCCACTCTCTTAACAGCGTGGACGAAGCTCCTAGGTTTTCTCTCCTTGAAACACACGGTTTCACTCACCAACGTATTTTAGCACGGCGAGTTGTTGATATAATTTAGTTAAATTCATTGGTCAGTCCACTTGAAATTAAGTCAATGTCGTCGCGTATAATAATTTTATTACTTCTGGAACGAGACATCCTGCCACCTGGTAAGTACCACAAGATGTTGCAACACTAAATGACGAAATTCTGAGGAACAGTGAATAGTGACAGATGTGAAACCACAAAACTGGATGAAAATATGTAAGCAAGGATGATCACTCCGGATGATTTCACTTTAGATGATTCACTTTGGATGTACAGGGTTTCCCATTTTCGATGATATTACGGGGTATCTCACTTACGAGTAAAGATAGAGAGTTGCGGTTTTTGCGTTACTGTGCTACTTTTTTGTGAAAGAACGATGGTATAAACATAATTTTCATAACCCGCTTCGTTTCTGAGATATGAAAATAATGCATTTTGGGACTCCCCTCGTATCTCCGTTATCCTTCAACATATCGCAAAGCTAAAAATTTGCTCTTATACACTTTATTACGTAGAATCCAGTGACGTAGTCAGATTTTTGCTGTGAGCTGTCAATTTTTAGCTATAAATCAAACTTGCATTTTTTTAATGGAACACCCTGTATATTTTTCTTTAGTTTGATTGGAAATTTTATAAGCTTTACAAAAATATATAATAGTACGGGAGGCCACAACCAAGATTTTTCGACAATCGCTATCCGCAAAGTTCTTTGTGGCTTTGGTAATTTTATTATTTTGATTCGAAAACCGGTATTTTCAGACATTTTGCGTGATGCTTATGCCCTTAATTAATTTTTAAAGTTGTTATTAATTCGGACCCTAAAAACTGATAGCAAACTGTCTGCTTTTCAATATGCTATTAAATAATAGTGTAAATAATATGTTTTTTTGGATATCAGAAAAAAATAGTGGTGCATGTACATAGGGGAATTTAAAAAAGAAATAAAAATGACAAAAGAAAAAAAACTTTTTGCTATCTGTCTGAAAACTATTTTCTTTCGTTAATTGTGGTGAATTGATACTTAAAAGACCATTTTCAGAAATATGTCCCGGTGCGTTTAATTTTATGAGAATGGGTAACATGTAAAAATTTTGGGGGAGGGAAACTTATCACTGTTTGTCTGAAATCAGGTATATATGATGGAAATACGATTCTGCATCACAAAAATGCTAATATCACTAATATCAGACACATTAACCTGTGCACGCTGTTAATCAGAATCAGACAAACTTGTAGACCATTGCCATTGCATTAAGCAGGAAATTTAATGACTTTAATATTTGTCACCAAAAGCAGTAACGTAGCTATGAAATCGCGGGCCCGTGTTCAAAATATTTTCGGACCCCTCCCTCGATATAAATCTACTAACTGTTCATATAAAA
>MU186214.1:79624-94792 GCA_016904865.1 Pissodes strobi | reverse complement strand
TATGGTAATGAGTAAATGGGTGAATAAATGTTAAATATTCTGCAATATTTTTAATTATGTACCTATATTTTTATCCAAATCCTTAAAGAGCTTTTGACTTTATCAAGTTTAAAGTCGGTTAAACCGCGGCGTGTTGCAAGCTTATTGTGCACCACCTGAGTCTTTCATAAATTACTGCTCCTTAATCTTCTAACACTGCAATGCATACAGTTACAAACCAGGCTTAATGAACCACTTTTAAAATAAAGTTGGGATGTAGGAAACTTTAAATTTTCAGAACACCGTTGCTGCAAGTTATTTTATTATAATTTTTTGAAGGAAATATTGCATTTTGAAAGCAAATATAAATATATTTTTTTTAGTTATTTTGTAATAAATATTATTAGCCCTTTTTTTGATAATGAAAGTTTGTCTCCTGCGGAAGTTGAATGTAATAATAGAATATTTTCGGTTCAGGTTCCACGATATTAATTAGCATTAGTCCAATTTATTTAACCCAACGAAATTTTAAATACGTAAAACATACGTTTCGAACGCACGTTTTCGAAGGAATAAAATCTATAAGTGAAGATATTGACTACTAAAATATACTATTACACCCTTTGTATTTCATGCATACAATTTTATGCGTGGAATACAAAGGGTGTTTCACTACTGCAGGAATCCTCGTCGGGTCATTTATTATCGTCGCTCCATATCCATTGTACCGTTATCATCCTACCATACCGCTAACGTTCAATCCTTATCGCGATCATATCATATTTTCGCAGATCAAGAAGCTATTTTGTACCGCTGTTGGACCTTTGAAAAGGCGAGATCCTGGTGGTTGAACTCGCGGATACCGTAATCAAGGTAGCTTCATCGTAGCAGTACCGTTTTTTATCATTTGATACCGTGGCGTTGATTCTCTTTTATAGACTTATTTCTTACCGGTATATTTCGCATACCATACCTACTCCCCTCTGGTAATATTTTATTTGGGTTAGTCAATACTTTAGGTTACATTAAGTCTCAGACGAATAATCATTCTCGTAATACTCTAGTTAAGTTTTGATAGTTTGGATTAGCATCGAGCTCTTCAGTAGTATATTTTTTCATTGTCACCATTACACGGTGTGAATCCGGAGTATTGAAATATACTCATTAGTTGAACAGGAGCTCACGACCGTGGTATGCTGTTTCGTCCACTGGACATCCTTTCCTGCACCTTGTTCTTCCAGGAATTGAGCCCAGGCCGTGCTGTTGTTCCTCTGCAGTTGAATTAAGTAGGGAAAGTCTCCAACTGTCCATAAATGGGGATGATTTTGCTGGAAATTTAATATTTTCCCCTTCGCTACGGACTACTCTTGCATAGTGCATGTTCTGCATCCAGTTTTCTTCGGTTTCTGCCTGGTGCCGTTCTTTGACACGGTTGGAAAGCTTATGGCAATTTTTCCTGTATGTTAATGGGCTGTTTTCCAGGTTTGGACACTGATATTTATCCAGACCATAGGCGCAGTTGGCGATAGGGTTTCTCCAACTCGCTTTTTCGAGGATTTTATAGAACTGTAAGCACTCCTGCATTTGTGAATGCGCCTGTACGTAGACTCCTTTCCTAATGAATTGGATTTCTACTTCCAGTTCAATGGAGGTAAGTCCCAATCCACCCTTTTTTGGTACTTCTGTGCACCCCGGTTTTAGAAGTAGTTTTTCCTTTAATGTTGAGGTCAATCAAGATTTTGCGCACTTGGGTGTCGTTTGGGGTAGAGGTTTCCAAGGACGTAATTTGCTGCAGGATCAATGCTAGAGTTAAAAAGTTGTACCTTCTGCCCTGTTGTTAGGTTTGACTGAAACACCATTTTTGTTTTTTCTAGGATTTTTTCCCTTATTATGTCGACTTTTCTGGCAGTGTTCCTTTCCAATTGTTCCAGATCGAGATACTGGTATCCTTCTCTGACTGTAGGCATGCCTTCGTTATCATTTCCGGAACAGGCGTCACATTTCGCCTCATTAAGCTCCTCAGCGGCTTCTCTTAGCCCTCCAGTAATTATTTTGAGACATCGTTTTGTGCTGGTATAGCATTTTAGGTTTACACTAGCTGTCAGCAGCTTAAACAGTGGCGGACTTATGGAATCACCCTGGTATACCCATTTTTTTACATATATGGGCTTAGTTTTTGCCTCTTCCAGCAAAACTTGAATTGACCATAGGTTCATTGAGCCTCTGAGGACATTCTTGAGGTTATTATGCAGAGGGAGGTCTCCTATTAGTCTTCGCAATTGTCGGTCGGTTTGATACTGAATCAAAGGTCTTTTAAAAATCGTACCACGCTGAATAGTGTCTTCTCCTTCTGAGTCTCGCTAGTTGAGTTATGGACTTGTCCCACAGCATACCATGCACCGTACCCCATGTGTCACTCCTTGCCAGCTGTTCTTCGGGAATGGCCCAGTCTGGAATAACGTTCTCAATGGTATTTGTTATCATAAGTCAGAATTTTGTAGTCTGTATTCAAAAGAGCGATGGGCCGATAGTTCGATTGGTCGCTCTCATCGACTTTTTTATAGAGCAGTGTAACATTCGCTCTTACATCGACTTCTTGACGCTGGTAGCGGCCTTGGAAAGTACCAATAATAAATTCCAGGAGGTATTTCTGCGCGCTTGGAAGAATTTTGTAGAGATAATTTGGAATGCAGCCTTGTCCAGGCGCCTTCCATGGTGCTGCTTTTCGTATGGCCTCTTTAATTTTTTTCCGTTAACCTGGCGGTGACTATCTACCTTCAAAGTTTTTTCCTGAGCAAAACTTCTGGAGCTCTGCCAGTCAGTCGTTAAGTGTTGGGGTGTCTTGGGTATCTTGTCCAGGGCCGTATATGCTAGTATAAAACCCCTCCACCTTTGCTAGTTCCGGTGATTTCTTTTCAGCTTCATCCAGCAGGATTTATATTGTGGGTCTTTCCATAAATCGGAATCTTAGCTTGTGTGAAGCGGCTTGCTCTTTCTGAATTTGGCTTTTTTACTGGAGGTTTCTTATTCTGTAATTGGTGGTAGTATAGTGGCCAGTATGCCCGCCAGTCACGCGGGAGACCCGGGCTCGATTCCCGGCCGGAAAACGACAAAAGTAGTAGTTATTGTAGTTCTACAATAACGACCGTGGAAGTACTACTGCGTTGTCTTAAAGTGTCGTGAAGTACACCAAGTGTGCAGGTTTCGATGTTTGGACAACATTGACGGTATAAGTCATATAACAGCTCACGGTATCCGCACGGGTATATTATAGGCCTTAGCCTTTCGTGGCCTGTAGTACACACATAAAAAAAGCAACAGAGCACTCACGTTACTACTCGGATCATTCTTTATTTAATACGCTCGGTTAGCATAGGTTATTTTTGAAATTGTGTGTTTCCTTTCTAATTCCCCTCTTGCTAGTTTTAAGAAAGTTTCTAAAGGCAGCCGGCAACCAGTACTGGCATGTGCAATAGACTCCTGGTTTGCCGTTTCTCCACTGTATAAAAGCTGCTCGGTGCACTGTGGGCCCTTTACCCCAATACCCCAAAGGGTGGCGTCCGCGAACCAACCATTGGATGACGTTAGATTTACTCTCGTTCATTGAGGCGAGGAGGTAAATTGTGGATTTTTAATAAGCTAAATAATTTGAGGATCATCAAATATTCTAGCTCTTAGTTTTCCGTGCTAAGCCCCGAAAATGTTCGTGTCAGGTAGCCAAACAAAGTCCGATTTTAAGGCTTCATAAACTGCTCATAAGCCTCATCTTAATATACAAGAGTGAAAATATGATTTACCTCCCGAAACCAAAAGTTCGTTGTCTTCCCTGAATTATGAAATTTCTTAAAGGCTAATTTAACCAGCTCTGCTGTCCCAAATAAATAAAGAAGGATATTTGTATATTGACTTTGCTGTCCAAGGAGGAAGTTTATCATTTTTAGATCAACACAAATGACATTCATTTGATCTGTATTCTAATAAAATAATTTTTCCCTTCCCCGCTTACATCATTACAGAATACCAGCTTAATTTCCTTAGAAAGAAAAAACAGCAGATCCTAACCTCTTTTACGATAAAATGTAATATTAATATCTGGAAAAAGCAAATTCTTGTCATTTAGTCTGGATGATGGTGATTCGGAAAACTTCTTTGAATGGGTCAGGTCTCTAATGAAATCATTCAGTTCTTCTTGATTAAACGTTGAGACATGATAAATCTGCTTCAAAGTCACTGTCGTTTCATGATTGCACTTGGCCAGCCATTGATAAGCCTCTATCTTACTCCAGGAGTCTTATCAGACTGATGAATAATAGGATAGGATGGGGCAGGTATTTCTTCAGAATGCAGTACAGGCCTCTTTGCTGAATCTAGATCAGGGTATTTTTATGTCTGTTTATTATTCCTATTTATGCATTTAATATTTACTAAACATTAGCAGACAAATAGTGGTCATCGTGATGACCATTGTTGCTCCAATTTTTAAGCACTTTTTCTTTCCAACTATCCACCGTTGCAAATGTTCAACACATGTTTTACATAGGAAATGTGGAGCCTAAGATTTATCCTAGTCTACCAAGTGAATGCCTAAATAGATACAATGGTTTAATTAGATGTTCCATATTACTAAAGAACGCCGAATATTTACACAACATGAACAACTTCACTTACGAAAAGTCTATATTAAGCTGAATAGAGAAGAGCAGAAATATATAAGAGATAATATAGCAGATATTAATTAGCTCATGGTGAGGGTTACGCAGGTACGAGTATAAGAAGATCGGGTTCAACGGTAATGGGCAATATAGAACCTCAGTCAATAATATTCCTAAGGTTCTAAAATACAGCTCTGGCTTACGAAAAAAGTGACGAGGTCAAAATTTGTATCAATTTTAGAGTGTAATGTCTTCCAAACAGGTTTTGACTTCTTATTAAAATTATTATTGATGATTGGCCATACCTCTTTGTAATAAACTCGCGATTTGCGGAGAACTTAAATTTTAATACCGAACATTTTATAGGCTCAAATCAAAAACAATGTTTTCCGACATTTTTAAAACACCCTGTAGAATAATCTGCAATTAAAATGGAATACCTGACATAGTGATTGTGTAGCCTAATTTTTAGAGATTATTTTCGCTTTTGATTCAACTTGGTATTTTTTATTATAGGAAGTATAGCAGTTTTAGTAATACAATGCATTTTCTCTATTTTGGTATATACCTATATGCAAAATAAATAGTATTAATAATAATTAATTGCTACCAGGGCAAAATAGTTTAGAACAAGTTGCACAAATTGTGGCGTTGGTTAACAGTGTAAAATAGTGCTACCCGTGCTACATGTATTAGACGATAAGCCGATAATAGACGTCTAAGAAAAGTTCGCAATGCAATGGTGAATGGTGGAACAGTTCACCGCAGAATGAAAGAAAGGGTGGTTAATCTAAGAGTTCCACCGAAAGTGCCATGGTTACTCGGGAACATTTTCCGATGAGGTTATGTTTGCATTCATCGGACAGGTGGCGACGAGTTTGGAGACTGCCTAATGCCATATACAGTAATTATGATATGATTAAAGAGAAGGAAAGTTCTGGTGGGGGATCTGCGATGGTGTGGAATATATCTTGAAGCAAAAATTTAACGTTGAGTTTTGCCAAGGAACTCTCAATTCCGAAGCATTTATTCAAGTACTGGCTGAATATTATAATTCCGTAAGCTTCATTTATTGGAAATCACTTCATTTATCCGCACGATAATGCCTCATACTGAACGTAATGTTAGCCAATTTTTAGATGATGTAGGCATAAATTGTTTACCTTGGCCTGCAAAGAGTCCTGATCTAAATACAACTGAACATTTATGAGATCAGATTGGCAGACCACTTATGATAGAAGAGTGGAACAGCTTCTACACTTTCGTTCGAAAGCTGATCCCAAGGCCTTTTAAAATCAATTGTAGATCCAATAAATGGATAAAAAAAATTGTGGTGATATTAATAAACGTCTTATTATTATTATTATTTTTATTATTATTATTATTATTATTATTATTATTATTATTATTATTTTTTACACGATTATTTCGGTTCTGGTATTTCAACATGTTGCCGGCATATTACTATTCAAGGCTCCATGTTCATGACTTTTCGCACTGTACCCAAAACTACAGCTTTTATCATAAGGTTTATAATATATTCATTAATTTTTATTTTTTTTTAGGTTATTTTCCAGCTCTATATGAAGCAATCCATTTGCCGAGATGATAAGTGGGACAACACATGCAGATTTTAGGAGGTAAGTTCGTTTTAAATCATAAGCCAGATCTTGATATTTTTGTATTTTTTCAGTTGCCGTCTTTGCAACGTTATGGTCAAGTCATCTATCAGGTAAGCCTTCTTTTCTGTTTTGTTTATCCAAACGATATCAGGCTTGTTGTGAGTAATTGTTCTTTCGGTTTGTATTTGCGAGTTCCAATAAATTTTATGATGTTCATTCTCCTCCAGTTCTTGTCGCTCATATTCATAATACTTCTTTACAGGATTTTTAATTTCCAACTGTTTAAGCATTTCCATATGAACGATCTTTGCAACGTTGTCGTGCCGAAAGGTATATTCAGTTGGGGCGAGGGTTTCACACCATGAGATGATGTGCTGGATAGACTCTGTGATTTTATTACATAGTCTACACTTTTCATTTTCTATTCTTTTCTTTAGGATATGTTTACTGATATGATCTGGTGGCAATCACCTGGTCTTGTACGGCGCATATAAATCCTTCTGTTTCGCCTGTCAGCTGTAGGTTTCGTAGGAAGTTTGTGGACCTCATTTTATCAATACCAACTGCCTGCAATGCATTCATATATCTTCCGTGAAGAACTCTGCCTCGCAGTTTCTCCTCAACCGATGAAACTTCCGTTGGAATATGGGAAGCCAAATTCAGTGGAGAATATCCTTTGCCATTCTCACACACCGCGTTGTGTAGTGTTGTGTTCTTCCGGCGGAAATATGACGCTAATTTATTTCTTTGTTTAGTACAGGTTTCTTTAATATTGACGAGGCCTCTTCCTCCCTTGGACTGGGGGAGGTACAATCTGATTTCGGATGCTGATGGATGATGCATCCTGAATTGTGATAAGGTTGATCTGGTCGATCTATCGATTTGCTGCAGTTCGGTTTTGGACCAATTTAAAATTCCGTATGTGTGCGTTAATACTGGTACTGCCCACGCGTTAATAGCTGCTATTTTTTGCTTGCCAGGTAAGTAGGTTTTGCATATAGTTTTAACTCTTTTCTCATAACTTTCCCTGATTTTATTTCTCATGAGTTTGTCCTGTATTTGTCCTGTTTGCAACATACCTAGATATTTGTACGTTTTCCCACGCTTAAAGTGTGAAACTTCATGCCATCCATCAGTTTTATGGTGGGTTCTGCTACTAGCTTGCCTTTTTTATAATGTACTGTGGCGCACTTGTTGAGCCCAAACTTCATTTGAATCGCACTGCTAAATCTTTTTACTAGTTACAACATGCTCTGGAGATGTTGGGGGCTATTTGCATATAGTTTAAGATCGTCCATGTACATGAGGTGGTTTAATACTACATTGTTTTGCTTGGAAATTATGTAGCCGTATGCACTCTTGGATAGCATTCTACTTAGAGGGTTTAATGCAAGGCAAAACGATATTGGGCTTAGGCTATCGCCCTGGAAAATGCCTCGTCGAATTTGTATTGGCCTTGTTTCATAGGCCTGTCCATTTGCGACTACCGTAAGTCTGGTGTTCCAAAGTTCCATTGCATGGGCAAAGAAGTTTGTGACCTGCGGGTTGATCTTGTAAATATCTAGCACTTTTCTTAACCAAGAGTGTGGCACAGAGTCATATGCATTTTTGTAGTTGATCCATGCTGCTGATAAATGCTTTTGGCTATCTTGAACTTGTTTGCCAATGACACTATCAATCCCCAGAAGTTCCTGTCTTCCCTTGGATCCCTCTCGGCACCCATTCTGCTCCACCGCTATAATGTTGTTAGTATCTAGGTGAGCTGTTATTTTGTTGCATATTATCTTTGTTAAAAGTTTATATATATATTAGATAGGCAGGTAATTGGCCTATACCCTTTTGGGTCACGGGTATTCTCAGATTTTGAGATCATCGTGGTTCGTCCAGTGCATATTTCGAGGGGTAAATCATCTGGATGATTAACAACATGTGGGAACTGCAAGGCAAGAATCTTATGCAGACTTGGGAAATGCTTAATCCAAAAGTTATGTATTTTATCAAGTCCGGTAGCCTTCCAATTTGGGGCAGTTGATATGTCTTTTCGGATATCTTCTTCTGTTATTTCAATGGCGGGCATTTGTTCCAAATTCTGGTTCTGCTAACCAGTAATCTTCAGTATACTGAATACTGTGACCCCATATATTATTCCAAAAGGTGTACATGTGTTCTATATTTGGAGTTTGGCTTATGGGATTTTTACTTCTTTCTATCAGGTTTGTACAAAAAAATTTCTGATTTCTTTCAAATAACATAAGCTGTTCTTTTTTATTGGACTCATGGTATCTACGCAATCTAGCTCCTTATTATTATTATTATTAATATTATTATTATTATTATTATTATTATTATTATTATTATTATCATTATTATTATTATTATTATTGTTATTTCTTTCTTTGTTTAGTCTCACATATGTGGTAAAAGGTAGTGAGGGTTTTCGCAAAACTCACACCTTGTTGACTTATTTTTGGATTTTCCTGACTATCCGACATGTTTCTAGGATCACTGATTTTTGCATGTCTGTTATTAGTTGATGTGGAAGATTATGTTTCGTGAATCCTGCGGGTAACTCCGGTGGTATGAGGCCTGTGACTGAGATGACTACGGGGAGCATGAGGACTTCTTCCATCTTCCACATTGATTTTATTTCCTCAGCTAGGTCCGTGTATTTTCGTATTTTCTCTGTTATTGTCTTCTGTATGTTGTGGTTCAGGGGGTGTGCAATGTCTATTAACATTGTGATTTTGTTAATTTTGTCTATTACTGTTATATCTGGTCTATTGTTTATAATTGTTTTATCAGTTATAATTCATCGGTCCCAGTATATTTTGTAATTCTGGTTCTCGTTGACTTGGTCTGGTGTGTATTTGTAGTACGGATCTTCTATTGTTTTAATGTTATGTTTGTGGAGTAAGTATTTGTGGAGGATTTTGGCTGTCAGATTATGCCTGTTTAGGTATTCTGTTTGTGCTAGGATAGAACATCCTGATGTTATGTGTTGTATCGTTTCGGGCATGGATTTACACACTCTACAGTTATCGTTTTCTATGGTAGTTTTTGTTATGTACTTTTGGTAATTTTTTGTCGGCACAACTTGGTCCTGTATGGAGAACATGAATCCTTCTGTTTCACTGTACAGGTGTCCGAGTTCGATCCACTTGGTTGACAGCTGATGTTGTTTATCTAGATCGTTCTTGAATTTGCCATGTAGTTTTTTGCTGTTCCATGTCTGTGTGATGTTTGTGAGGAATGTTTTCTTGTCTATTTGTTGCATTTGTGTGTGTGTGTGTGTGCTGAGTGGTGTGTATTTTTTGTCTGCTTGTTTGATAGACGCGTGTAGTGGTGACTGCGTTGCCTTCATGTTGAAGTATCTTTGTAAGCTATGTATTTGAATGTTATGTGTTAGTTCGATGTTGATTAGGCCATGTCCTCCTTGTTTCCTAGGTAGATACAATCTTTCAACAGCCGAGTTAGGATGTAGGGCTCTATTATCCGTTAGGATTTTTCTTGTTAGTCTGTCTAGTGCATGTACATCCGTTAAGGTCCATTGTATGACTCCGAATGAGTAGGTTAGTATGGGTATTGCCCAGGTATTTATATTATTATTATTAGCATTATTGTTATTATTATTATTATTTAGCCTTACGGCATTCGCACTCCCTCTAAAGGGAACATTAACTTATCCCTGATATCCCGGATATCAAAAGGATTAAGCTCCGAGGGAACCCTTTCCATGTTATCGGATCCTTGGTGGCACCTACGGATTTCCTACAAATTTGAAGAGATGTTCGCTCAATCCGAGTTCCTTGATGTTTATTAACAGGTTCTTTCGAATGAGTCCTGTTTATGACACAATGATTGGCACCGTTCTTACTCTATCCATTCCCGATTGTTGCCGGATTTTCTCTTGTAAATCACGATATTTGGCGATCTTTTCGGCGTGCTTGACCTGCAAATTGTTGTTGTGGGGTGTGGCGATGTCGATCAGCGTGGCTTCCTTGGCCTGCTTATCTACGAGGATGATGTCCGGTCTATTGTGGGTCGCCGTCTGGTCAGTAAGCACAGTACGGTCCCAGTAGATCTTATAGTTGTTACTTTCTAAAACAGATTCCGGAGTGTATTTATAATAACTTACCTTTTCCGTCTGCAGTAGCAACAACTTGTCTGCTAGTTCCTGATGGACTATCTTCGCAACTGCATCGTGCCTGACTTTATATTCTGTTGCTGCGAATGTTTGGCATCCTCCTGTAATATGCTGGATGGTCTCAGTGGTTTGACAGCCGTATCAACATCGATCATCCGCCACCGAAACATCTCCAACTATGTACTTGAGATAGTTTCTGGTGGGAATCACTTGATCTTGAATAGCCAGCAGAAAGCCCTCGGTTTCGGAGAGCATTTGTCCTGACACTAACCAATAGTTCGACGCTGTATTGTCGATGTGATCCTGGGTAGCCTCATTCGCATGCCTCCCATGTAAGAGCTTTTCCTTCCACACTCGTATTTTCTCAAGGTCGGTATGATGGCGGTCTTGAACCTGGTGTTCCTTTAAAAGCAGTGGTGTAGCGTCGCCTGCATTACAAACTGCCCTATGAACTTCTGAGGAATTCGCCTTCCCGTGAAAATAATTGCGCAAATTATTTATTTGCCGATCCAATTGTTTACGTAGATCCGCTAGACTTCTTCCACCTAGATGCCTTGGCAAGGTTGTTCGCTCCACTGCGCTCCTCAGATGGTATTTGTGTGCTCTTGTAACTAAGGTCCTTGTTTTCCGCTGGAGATTTTCAATGTCAGTGCCCGTCCATGCTACCAATCCAAACGAGTATCCAAGAACTGAGACGGCATAAGTATTGATAGCCTTACAGAGATTTTTGCTGTTAAGTTGAGTTTTTGCCAAACGTTTTATCCTTCTAATAAATTCTTCTGTTAATTCAACCTTCATTATTATTATTATTATTATTATTATTATTATTATTATTATTATTATCGACTTGGCCATGTGGCCTTCGCACTCCCTCAAAGGGGAACATTCACTCATCCCAGATATTCTAGATATCAAAAGGATTGAGCTCTGGTGTGACCCTTTCCATGTTATCGGGTCCTGGATGGTGGTCGGTCTTCTGTGCCCATGAACTTCCTAACGACCCGTGCAGTCCCTAGTAACACCGCCTTCTGCATGATTTTGTAGAGGTGCTCACTTAGTCCTAGTTGTTTAAGGTTTTCTAACAAAGCTTTTGGAATAAGTCCCGTTGACGATATTATTATTGGAACCGTTTTGACACATTGCATCTCCCATTGCCTTTTAATCTGCTCTTGAAGGTCTCGATATTTTACGATCTTCTCGTTGGATTTCGTTTGTAGGTTGCTGTTGTTTGGTATGGCCACGTCAATAAGCGTCGTTCTTCTTAACCGTTTGTCCACTAAAATAAGATCCGGTCTATTATTGACAGTTCTTTGGTCGGTGAGAACAGTACGGTCCCAATACAATTTATATTCGCCATTCTCAAGTACTGGCTCTGGTGCGTAATTGTAGTAAGGAACTTTCTCCGTCGCCACAAGATTTAGTTTCACTGCTAGTTCTTGGTGCAGTATTTTTCCAACGTTGTCATGTCGTGCTTTATATTCTGTTTGTGCAAACACCTGACATCCTCCCGTTATGTGTTGAATGGATTCTGTCGCTTGGCAATCATATCGACACCTGTCACTCTGTACTGAGGGATTCGAAACAATATACTTAAGGTAATTTCTGGTTGGGATCACTTGGTCTTGTATAGCCAAGAGGAATCCTTCTGTTTCAGGAAACATTTGTCCCGAAGTGAGCCAGTAGTTCGACGCGTAATTGTCGACATATTCCTGACCAACCTCGTTGACGTGTCTCCCGTGCAGTGGTTTTTCTGCCCATGATCGATGTTTTTCTTGATCAGTAACGTGGTGAGTATCTATTTCGCGATCTCTCAGTTTTAGTGGTGTTAAGTCGTCTATTTCACATATAGCTTGATGAAGAGCGGACGACCCAGCCTTTTCTAGAAAGAAATTTCGTAGTAGTGAAATTTGTCGATCCATTTGTTTGCCAATATCCGTTAATGCTCTACCGCCCTGGTGTCTTGGGAGCGTAGTTCTCTCGACAGCACTTCGGGGATGGTGTTTTTGGGCCTTTGTTAATAGTGTCCTTGCCTTCCGTTGCAAGTTCTGGATGTCCGTCTTGCTCCACGCCACTATACCAAAGGAATATGTCAACGCAGTACAGGCATACGTATTCAGAGCTTTAAACAGGTTTTTACTGTTAAGGCTAGTTTTCAATATCCGCCTTGCTCTTGTTGTAAACTCAGAAGTGATTTTTTCCTTCATAGTCCGGTGATCTATGCGTGTTGCCTGCAGCATTCCCAAGTATTTGTAGGTGTCATTTTCTTCCATCGCCTCTATCGTTTGACCATCCTGCATCTCGAAGGATCCAGGCTGCACTTTTCCTTTTACAATGTTGTTAATACGACACTTGTCCAGCCCAAATTCCATTCCTATATCATTAGAGAATTCTTCCAGTATGTTCAGCATCTGGTCAAGTTGGTTTCGGGTGGCTCCCAGTAGTTTTAAGTCATCCATATAAAGCAGGTGATTGATTCTTATAAGCTCTCTTCTGTTCTTCTTAAGAGCAAATCCATAAGCAGTGGAATTTAATCTCGATGATAAAGGGTTCATGGCTAGGCAGAACCAAAGTGGGCTAAGAGAATCGCCTTGGAATATGCCCTTACGAATCGGAATTGTGCTGGTCTCAATAGTTTCTCCAGTAGGCAGTTGTAGATGCATAGTTGTTCGCCACACTGCCATAGTGTTTTCTAGGAGAGTCACGATACGTTCGTCGACTTTGTAGATCTTAAGGACATTTATAAGCCATTCATGTGGGATTGAATCGAAGGCCTTTTTGTAATCGACGTACGCAGCATAAAGATTTCTCTTGTTACCATAAGCTTGGTTACAAATTACGGAGTCTATAATGAGTTGCTCCTTACAGCCCATAGCTCCCTTAGTACATCCTTTTTGTTGAACAGCTATAATATTGTTGTTCTCGCAATGCTGGTATATGCGTTCTGTAATACATGCTGTTATAAGTTTGTACATAGTTGGCAAACAAGTAATTGGCCGGTACTTTGATGGATCGTGTGTATTTTGCGAATCTTTTGGTAGCAAGAATGTTGATCCTTGAGTGAGGAACTTAGGCAATTTGTTAGGCTCCACCAGTAGATCATTTATTAATATGGTAAGTTGTTCGTGAGTAGCCCACAGCTTTTTAATCCAATAGTTATGGAGATGATCTGGTCCAGGAGCCTTCCAATTGTGGAGGCCTTTAATTATCGTGGAGACTTCTTCTGTGGTAAACGGCTGATGATGCATACGTTCGAAATCTTGAGATTTTTGTCTCTCTTCATCCATCCAACCTGCCTGGTTGTTACATGTGGTCACAGTCGTTAGTTGGCCACTCCAAAATGTTGTTATGTCGTCTTTGCTTGGATAGTTTTTCTCACCGGGACTAGTTAAAGAGTTAAGTTTTCTATAAAAAGATTTCTCCGAGCGCACGAAAAGAGCGTTATCCTGTTTTCGACTGTTGCTGGATTTATATCTTTTTAACCGTCCTGCGTAAACCGACAATTTTTGTTTAAGACTGTCCAAACATTCCTCAGGCGTACGATTTTCTGGATCATGTAAGGCATGACGATGGTGACGACCCATAATGGTTGTTACCTTTTTACGGATTTCAGATGTTTGCACTCCTCCGATAAATGCAGTTAGCTGGCCTATGTCTTTCCGGATAGATTCAATTTTGTTTTGTAGCCGTCTTGCCCACGGGGGTTGTCCCATTGGTACCAAATTGTTCCTTTCACGCTTGACATGTTGTTTGACACCTAGAGTTCTAGTGACAGCAGTTGCAGCACAGTAAAGCAAGAGATGTATTTGTTCTAAAGTGCTAGCTGCCAGTAAGTGCTCCGGTAAAATTCTTCTGTTTAACAGTTCAAGGGTTTTGGCCAATCTGCGTGAAGAGTTAACTCTTGGTATTTGGGACCTCAACAGTGGGTTTGTTCCATCGTACTCCGCCAAAGCCCTGCCAAACTCTGCCTGTAGTTTTATCAGGTCATTTTCAGTGTTCTGCGTAATATTCGCATCTCTTTCAGGCTGCGTTTCCGGGTTAATTTGGAGTTGTTCATCTTCTTCTTCCTCGGAGTGTTGTGTTTCCGGAAGGGGATGGTTGTCATTAAGCTCCAATTCAATTTCTCGTTTTATGGTTGTTAATCGAGTTTGTGGGATCAGGTTGTTCCTCATAATGACACGGTATTGATCTGCAACACGCTGTTCGGTCACATTTAGTTCTGGATATATCGCACAGAACGCGGCATGAAGTTGTTGCCGATATCCGATCATTTCTCTCTCGTTATTAGTAACTCTATAGAAGATACGCATTATGGTTTCATTGATAGACGTAGTCCATTTCATGCGCCTTCTTGGTAGTCCCGCTTGGGTGAGCACTGGTTGAATTTCCCGTGCAGCACCTTCAGCAGGCGGAGCTTTCGGTGGTGAGTTGCTCCTTTGTCGGGCTGTAACTGTTTGAATGACAGGGGCCCGCCTCCTCAGCACCCTGCCACCGACGTCCCGCATGCTGTCATGTCCAGCGCCGGCTCCAGACATGCCCTGGCGATCCCCAGGCAGCGGCATTGTTCCGAGGCTTCTACTTCGTCTACGCTCCATTTTCATGGGTTATGCTGGTTTTTTTGTCCACGAGAGGGTAACCCTCTTGCCCCCGACTGATCCGATGACCAGCCGCAGACATCCCCATCGCAAGGGGCCGCGTCCGGTAGGGGTACCAGCAAACCCCCCCGGATTATTATTATTATTATTATTATTATTATTATTATTATTATTATTAT
>MU186214.1:69452-79614 GCA_016904865.1 Pissodes strobi | reverse complement strand
ATTATTATTATTATTATTATTATTATTATTATTATTATTATTATTATTATTATTATTATTATTATTATTATTATTATTATTATTATTATGATTATTATTATTATTATTATTCTTATTATTATTATTATTATTATTATTATTATTATTATTATTTTATTGGCCAAGAACAGGTTGCGCGTTTTATACAAAATATTACCACGCTAGAAGTAATAATAAGGGTCAGAGGACAATACTCGCGAATGATTTTTGTGAATTCGTTTTGCGTGTCATTTAATTGTAAAGTCTTTCAAATTAATTTTCTTTTAAATAATGGCAAGTTTTTCTTAATATTCTTGGCGTGCATATTGTGAGTATGCATCGGAGAATGCATTGTATTACTAAACCGGCTGTATTTCCTATAAAAAAGAGTTGCCAATGAAAATCAAAAATCACAATGAGCTCTGAGAACCAGACTATAAATTCACTTTGCCAAGAATTTCACTTTGCATCTGTTTTAAAGTTTGGAACCTCCGCAAAATGGACTGATGATGCTAACATGGTTAGCGAAACGCGCGTCGAGTGCAAAAATTCTGTTTCGGTATTGTGGATATAACTCTGTTTTAGTTAGTTACAAATCGGGAAAATTATATATTTTGATTTGAGCCCGAATAACATTCGGTATTAAAATTTAAGCTTCCAACTAATCGCGAGTTCATTACGAAGCGATATGGCTATACAACAATATTAATTCTAATAAGATATAACAACCCGCTCAGAAGTTATTAAACTCTACAATTATTAAATATTTTGACCTCGTCAGTTTTTATGTAAGGTAGTGTATTATGGAAAAACATATCAAATTTATCATGATATGGCTTCAAGATGTCAACGAAATGAAAGCCATTCATTAGAATAGTAATAATAACAATATACTAATTTAGAAAAACTACGTATTAAAATAATTTAATTTTTCGGTTGACATGACGGATTTAAGTCTTGAGTTTACTTCTAGAAATCGTAAAGGTCATGAATACTTACTTGTTTTACTAGTTTCGCATTTGCAGGTAAATCGGAGTTTACAATATGTCTTTTTGTGTTCCAAGAGTTCATGAAGGTCGGAAAACATTTCTCTACAGTTGCCACAGATAAGAATATCTTGATTACCTAGAATGAAAAAGATACAATAGAATAAACTAGAAAGATAAAAGGTTGGCAATTTTATATACGTTTTATACTAAAGGCTACCAACCGATGTGTATTTAAATAAACAACAACATTAATTACAAACTTGAGTATTAATGTGAGATTTCAGTTGATTAAGCAGACAAGGAACCAGCGAACTCAAGCTTTTGACATTTTTCGCATATTTAGATTTTTTAAAATTTTATATTGCTTCTGTTACACACAATATTCATGGTTTTCGTAATTACAGATCGTAAATGTTTGTCTTATATGCAGTGTCACGAAATGTGACCCATCAAATCCCATCGTCCTCCCCCAGGCTGGAGAACACAGAAGTACAAAGTCTGGAGCTGATCAGTGACAGCTTGTGAGAAGAGGAGCTGCATTATATTAGCAGGTTGGAACGTCAAACTGGTGAGAGCAGTTTGATTACGGGGAGAGATGCCCTCACCATTCCGAGTTTGCCACGGGATGTGGCCCATCAAATCCCATCGTCCTCCTCCAGGCTGGAGAACACCAAAGTACAAAGCCTGGAGCTGATCACTGGGGAGTGACCCAACAAACCCCATTCTTACCTGTGTCAGACTAGGAACCACGAGAGGACTGAGTCTGGGGCCGATGCTTCCAGTGGAAGCGGTCCTAGGTGGTAGATGCAAGGTCTACTCGCATCGTCCGGTGAAAGACCACCACACCAGAACTGGAAAGTGCTAAGTGGTTTCTCTGAATCACGTTCCACTTTCGCGCTGGTGGTTCCGGGTTCCAGAGTAGGAACATATGGACATGATGGTGCTTCCACGATCAAAATATTCCAGAGGTAAACTCCCCGGCCATTCGGATCTCCAGGCGACGCCGCCGAGTGGACCTGGGAGCCCTTCATTCCGCATTTCACAAACAGCAAAGATATTCAACCAGTTTAGAATAAGAACCACTTAAATAAGTAAACCACTTAAAGATTTCCACTAACTTTATTTAAACATGTACGTGTTTCGACGGTAACGTCTTTTGAAAAAGACAATGCAATAACAACAGTAAACTACCTGGTTATGACTTACACACCCGATCTAGACATAAGTTCGGAATATGTCTTTTTGTCGGAAGCGACCTTTCATGTCACCGCGAGGAAACACTCGAACCGAACAACCTTGAGGTCATGTGGCTCAAGTTCACCGCCAAGGGATTAACCAAGTTTATAGGCTATCTCTATCGCCATTCGAGCGATAGAGCCTACCATAGCTTTTTTACAACACTAGCCACCACTTTTGACTCAATACAGGTCGATCACTCCAATTCTAAAATAATCGTTATGGGAAATTTTAATGCCCGCAACACCAACTGGCTCAAACAAACAAGACCGACAACGAAGATGGAGAAGCTGAAGCATTTGCCATCAGCTGCGGGCTTACTCAACTTGTAGACGAACCAACTCGAATCTCAGAGAAGGGCGAATTCGCCGCCCTCCTGGATCTTTTTCTAACCACCAATCCTGATCAGTACACAATGTTGGTCCGCCATTAGGTACTTCCGACCACAAACTTATTACAACAGTTTGTGAATTGCCACTTCTGCAGAAGGATCCACCATTGCCTCGCAAAATCTGGCATTGCAATCCTGCAAACTGGGACGATCTAAGGGAGTTAGTTCTACCTAGATTTTTCTTGACTGGACGTCTGCTTTGGCACTGATGACCCGTCAGTCTACTGCGAGGAGATTATGCAAGTAATCTCCTCAGGAATGGAAGCATACATCCCAAATACCATCAAATTACAGTCAAAAGGTGAGCCCTGGTTCGACAGAACATGCGAAAGAGCTGTAGGTAGGAAACAGCATGCCTAGAAATACTGGCAGCAAAATCAGACCACTGATAGTCGCAATTATTTTGTCGAAGCGAGAAACGAATGCAAACGTGTGATCGATGAAACTAAGGACAAACACAATCAAAGGATCAGGAATAAACTTTTGCAATGCCCCATTGGATCCAGAAATTTCCCATCGGTAGCAAAGGCAGAAAGTAATAACTTTATAAAAACGTCTCTCCCACCTTTGACAGACAGACGGGGCATCACGGCGACTACAGCCAAGGAAAAAGCAAACATGCTCGCCAAAATGTTTTCTTTGCACTCTACCTTAGACGTCCCCCAAAGCAAGCCTCCACGCCCTCAAAGTATCGCCCAATTGCCTTGCTTACAATAATCTCCAAAGTTATTTAACGTGTAGTCAATCAGCAATTACTCAAGTACCTCGAGAACAACAGAAAAATCAGCGATAATCAATACGGCTTTCGCAGAGAGAGATCGGCAGGGGGTATATTGGCCTATGTCACGCATATATGGAGTAGGACAATTGAGAACTGGATATTTCGAAGGCATTTGACAGAGTTTGGCATAACAGGTTGCTCAACAAACTGCCGTCTTTCGGACTGCCACCCTCTCTCTGCGGCTGGCTTTTCAGTTTCCGTAAGAACCATTCTCTGCACGATGCAGTTGATGGACACATCTCAGACACATTCACCATTATGAAGAAAGTTCAAACTTGGGGCGACAGAAATTTGGTCCAGTTCAATGCAGCAAAAACCCAAGCAGCCACGTTTACCAAGAGGGCCAATACGGCGGGCCCTGACATCATTATGGCACGATCGACCATTCCTTCATCCTCGTCAATCGGACTACTGGGTGTCTCGGTCAATAACAATATGTCCTGGCATGACCACGTTGCTAACATCGCAAAATCAGCCTCCCAGAAGTTTGGTGCGCTATTTCGCAACAAAAATCTGTATACAACGCAGCAGTTACTCGGAATCTGGATAGTCTGGAACATCGTAGACATGTGGCCGAGATATCCATGTTTTACAGCTACTTTCACTTCAGATGTTCCCAGGATTTGGCCCGCCTCATCCCGCCCCTGGCGACGCCTGTCAGACAGTTGCGGCAGACGGCAAGAGCACACCTAGAACATCGATTTACAAGAACTGCTTTGTCTGGTGCGCTGCATCACTGTAGAACTCACTCCCAGGATATCTGTATCCCTCTAATTACAACCTACAACTACTCAAGAACCGTGTCAATCAACATCTTCGCAAACACACCGCTTGTCGATCGCCATAGGATCTCCCTCTAGTGTGTGTGTGCCACTGCCATTAAAAAAATTCACAGTCCTTTACAAAGATGCAACCGGGGGAGGCATTGAAAATGCCGAAGCAGAATGCAACGCTTACTAAATTTGAGAATTGAGAAAATTCATAATTGTGTGGAAATATAATAGTTGATAGAAGTTTGGGTGAAATCAGGTTAGATTACGACTTTAGCAAAATATACAAATAAATGCCTATTACTTAAAGTTTTGTTTTTTAAACAATTTATATCGTTATAAGCGTGGTTGAAAAAAGCAAAAGACCATTTGCATTTGATTTGTCTGCCATTCCTCGATCTAACGATATGAGACACGACTAGTCTGTTGTGAAAAATTAAAGGTTACCCTCACCCACCCTTAACACAATTTAATGTAAAAAATTACTTTTAGCAAATTACGTAAGTTTAGTTTACCAAAATATACCACATACTATATATTACTTCAAGTTACGATCGTTTTTACAATTTATAACATTAGTGTTGGTTGTAAAAACTGCATTCGATTCGTCTCTCAATCCCCGATCTAACACGGTTAGTTTCACTTAATATCAACTTATTTTAGTCATTTGAGTCGGTCCCAATACGTTATAGTCAATTTTAATAGATTTCGTTAGTTTTGGTTAGTCGTCTAATAAATTTTCGGTTAGTTTCACTTAATCTCAACTTTTTTCAGTGATTTGAGCCGGTTCCGTTACGTTATAATCAATTTTAATAGATTTGGTTAGTCGTTTAATCAACTTTCGGTTAGTTCCACTTGGTCTCAAATTATTTTACAGCTGGTTCCGATACGTTATAATCAATTTTAATAGATTTGGTTAATTTTGATTTATTAATCATCTAATCAACTTTCGGTTAGTTTCACTTAGTCTCAACTTATTTTAGTTATTTGAGTCGGTTCCGATACGTTATAATCAATTTTAATAGATTTGGTTAGTTTAGGTCAGCCGTCTAATCAACTATCGGTTAGCTTCACTGCGTCTCAATTCATTTTACTTATTTAAGCTGGTTCCGATACGTTACAATCAATTTTAATAGATTTGGTTAATTTTGGTTTATCGTCTTACCGACTTTCGGTTAGCTCCACTTAGTCTCAACTTATTTTAGTCATTTGAGCGGGTTTCGATACGTTATAATTAAGTTTACTAAATTTGGTTAGTCGTCTAATCAACTTGCGGTTAGTTTCCCCTTCCTAGATCTGTGGCTAGTTGCACTTAGTCTCAACCTATTTTAGTCATTTGAGTCGGTCCCGATACGTTATAATCAAGTTTAATAAATTTGGTTAGTTTTGGCTTGTTGTCTAATCAACTTCCGATTAGTTTCACTTAGTCTCAAGTTACTTTACTTACTTGAGCCGGTTCCGATACGTTATAATGAGTTTTAATAGATTTGGTTAGTTTTGGTTAGTCGTCTAATCAACTTTCGGTTAGTTTCACTTAGTGTCATCTTATTTTAGTCATTTGAACTGGTTCCGATACGTTCTAATCAATTTTAATAGATTTGGTTAGTTTTGGTTAGTCGTCCAATCAACTTTCGGTTATTTTCACTTAGTCTTAATTTATTTTACTTATTTTAGAGGGTTCCGATACGTTATAATCAGTTATGTATAAACCGTGTCGTGACGTTCACTAAAATTTTCCGTGTCGTGATGCGACCTTGGAAACTCGCTCTATCAAGAAACCAAAGTATTCATCTGTGCGCTCCGATACGTTATAGTCAAATATAATGTTTTTGGTTAGTTTTCGTTAGTCGCCAAAATTCGGTTCGTTCTGGTTAGTTTTAACTTACTTTAATTTGTGTAACTTTTTTCGATACATTTTAGCCCGTTTTAGTGCTTTTGGTTATTTTTGATTAGTTTTGGTTAGTCATTCAATCAACTATCTGATATGTTATAACCAATTTTAATCTTTTTGGTTAATTTTGGTTAGTCACCAAAATTCGGTTAATTCGGGTTATTTTTAACTTACTATAATATTTTTAATCTGTTTCGATACGTTTTAGCCATATTTGGTGCTTTTGGTTAGATTGGGCTAGGTTGGGTTAGATAGTAGTCGTCCAATCTATATTCAGTTAATTTCATTTAGGTTTAATTTTAGTCATTTCAATCGGCGCCGAACGTACAATCGAATTTAATGTTTTTGGGTAGTTTTGGTTAATCACCAAAATTCGGTTTGTTTTGGTTAGTTTTAACTTACTTTAATATTTTTAATCTGTTCCGATACGTTTTAGCTTTTTTGGAGCTTTTGGTTACTTTCGGTCAATCGTTGAATCAACTTTCGGTTAGTTTCAGTTAGTTCCAATTTATTTTAGTAATTTGAACTGGATCCGATAGGTTATAACACATTTTAATTTTTATGGTTAGTTTTGGTTATTTGCCAAATTTCGGTTACTTTGAGTTAGTTTTAACTTACTTTCATTTTTTTTAATTTGTTCCGATTCATTTTAACCCTTTTTATGCTTTTGGTTACTTTTAGTTAGTTTGGGTTATTCGTTCAATCAACTTTCGGTTAGTTTTAGTTAGCTTTAATTTATTTTTGTCATTTGAACTGATTCCGTCCTCAGAATAGTATATTTCATTACCAGTCAAGAAACTACGCTTTTCCGGTGTGCGCACGACAGTTTCTGGTGCGAGGCGTAGCCGAACACCGGAAGTCGTGCAAGCACAGGAAAAGCTGTTTCTGGACGTATAATGAATGATATTTTTCATAATACCTCTCTGAAATCAAGACATAAACATAAAATTATTATAATTTTACGTATCCAAAATCATGTCATAATACATTTTGTATTCAAATGAAAACAAACGTCAAACTTGCAAGACAAGCAAGACATGTATTTAGTCACCAAAATTCGGGTTATTCTTGCTATGGAAATGTATTTGCATTCTTTGTTGTAATTGAATAGGTAGTATTTGTGACAAGTAATGTCAGAATAAATAAAATAATTTTACTTAAAATTAGACTATTGACGCTAAAATGTACTAGATTAATCTTGTAGACTGCATCCCTGTATAATAATTGTAACCCAATGTATTCTACTTTATGCTTATTCTGTGACTAAATAACTGCAAATTTAGCACTTAAAATCAGGGAGCGGGAAAACTTTTCCCGTTCCCTAATTGGGGACCGGGAAAATTTTTCCCGTGCCCGGACCGAAAAGACTTACTTTCTTTGCTCTACAGAGACGTCGAAAATGATAGTTTTCAGAGACGTATTATGAAAACAGACTAACACAATCTCTCACGTATATTACGTGAGGTGCCAAATGTAGCATGCACTTTTTCGTGATTTGATACCCCATAATAGGAAAACAATAGTATATTATTTTATATGTAGGAAAAGTGATACTTTTCACGGCGCGCTCGTGTTTAACAGCCGAACGGAGTGAGGCAGGTAATAGAGAGCAAGCCATGAAAAGTAACTTTTCCTCCACATAAAATATGCTGTTTTTTCTTCAAATGTCGACAAATTAATGCAAAAATATCTCTTTTTAATAGTAATAATAATAATTATTATCAAAGATAAGTTGGTTTGCAAGGCGGCTGAGACCGGTGTCGGTGAATAGGCACAGGTCGTTGCTGTAACATAAAGCTGTCAGTGGACACTGTCAACAATAATTATTTTTTTAAAATTGCGTCTCCGATTGCGTTTTAATTCCGTATTGATAAGCAGTTATTGAGTAAGTTCGATTAAATAATAACCAATTTGTTCCTAAATTACTAAATTTTAGAAATGCAGTGCACAAATTGAATGATAAATAAAAATTTTAGTTTAATAATTCTTGAGTTGTTGACGCTTGCTTTGTTGTTTGTTTGTATCTACGTTGCTATGGTAACACTTTTACCTCCGCCGGCGGAAAAGTGAAAAGTAAAGCTCCGGCGGAGGAAAAATGAAACTTCACGGCCGCCTACACAGTCGAGTAATGACGGATTTACTGACGTTTGAAGAAAAAAGCATTTTCAATGTTAAAAGTGTGCCACGTTATGGCTTCACTTGCATGAAAATGTCGAATTATTCGAAATTTAAAAAAGATGCCAAAATTGTGTTTTTCTACAAACGTCACTAAAAGTACAATTTTTAACGCATGCTGTCAGTGTCTAAAATGTCACTTTATGGCACTGGTGCTAAAAGTAATTTACTTTTAGCACTGGTGCGAAAATATAAAAATGTTTTATATCAGACTGAACTTGCCACTAACATTTTTCAGATCGCACCATCTAATGAAACGGTTGTACGAAAACTCGTATTGTTGCTTACTAGGCATTAAGTCGAAAGTGACTTTATTAGCAGCTTCTTCGATATCCGCAGGAAGAAATTAATTTTCTTGATCACTTTCCATGTCACGAGATTTGAAGTTAGATACTTGTCAACAAACGGTCGAATTTTCATTACCGTAGCAACAATAAACTTGATGAATAATTTGATTTCAAAAAGATGTTTTATAAATTTAATAACGTAAGAAATGCGTTGATTTATACTTTGAATGGTGTTTGTAGAAAAAATAGTGTATGATATATGTGCTAAAAGTGATTTTATTTTGTTCGAAGGGATGGGACACTCCGCCTTCGGCGTCGTGTTCCAAACGTCCCTTCTCACAAAATAAAACGTCACTTTTAGCACTTATATCATAAAAACTATTTTCTGCAAACGTCACTAAAGGTACAATTTTTAGCGCATGCTGTCAGTGTCTAAAATGTCACTTTATGGCACTGGGGCTAAAAGTAATTTACTTTTAGCACTGGTGCGAAAATATAAAAATGTTTTATATCAGACTGAACTTGCCACTAACAGTTTTCAGATCGCAGCATCTAATGAAACGGTTGTACGAAAACTCGTATTGTTGCTTACTAGGCAATAACTCGAAAGTGACTTTATTAGCAGCTTCTTCGATATCCGCAGGAAGAAATTAATTTTCTTGATCACTTTCGATGTCACGAGATTTGAAGTGATACTTGTCAACAAACGGTCGAATTTTCATTACCGTAGCAACAATAAACTTGATGAATAATTTGATTTCAAAAAGATGTTTTATAAATTTAATAATGTAAGAAATGCGTTGATTTATACTTTGAATGGTGTTCGTAAAAAAAATATGTATGATATAGGCGCTAAAAGTGATTTTATTTTGTTCGCCTTCGGCGTCGTGTCCCAAACTTCCCTTCTCACAAAATAAAACGTCACTTTTAGCACTTATATCATAAATAAATATTTATCGTTTTTTGACGAGTAGTTTAGTTGACCGGATGGCAAGGATCTGAATCAATGTGGATTTTATTGAAAACCATTGAAAAAGTAAAAAATCGCTAGAAAATGTATTGTGTCAAAAATATATATTTAATATCACTCGCATACGTAGTCATGCAGGACATACCCTGCGCATGTTAATGTCCTGTATCGTTCTATAAAAATCGATCTTTAAATTTGGATTGAAGTCCACCAATTTAGTTAAAATGCTGCGAAAGATGAAATATCTTGCCCAAAGCTGAGCTTCTAATTCATTCTAAAACCGGCATTAGAGCCTGTTGGTGTACTTCCTTGATAAACATTTTAAAACGACGACATAGCTTGTTCTCTAGGAATCTTTAATAGGTACTTCACTCACTGCGAATCATCCTGTGTTTAGTTTATATACAATCAATCTATTAAAATTGGCTCCTTACAAAAGTCGTAAATAGCGATTCTGTAGGTTGCAAGTAGAATTTTAAACTGGAAATTAATCAGATCCATAAATTACAACCTAATTTACGATTGGTCTGTTAAAATGAAATAGTTTGCGAAAGCGGAAATGCCTTTGGAGCGACCAAATAAATCAGATGGGCTTAGATTCAAGTGTTTGCATAAGAAGAACCGAAAAATTTTCATTGAAAATCCGTTATTTTA